>RWGZ01001046.1:0-121073 GCA_009725065.1 Utricularia reniformis | reverse complement strand
TTGTTTCACGGATCCTAGGAAAATTGTGTTCTTTCAAGTTATCAATTCTATTGAATATCAAATGCGAGTTTGTTTCAAGGTATTCATAAGAAAACATTCAACATGTAACAAAAAGAAAACATCCAACATCAAGCACAAATTCAACATCGACAATTGTTTTCAAAAACACAAAAACTTCATAGCATTATAGAGTACCAACCCTTTCATTTCTTCGGTGATGGGGCATCGGAGCAACGTGATGAGTTCTAAGAAACTTTGTCATTGACATATGACTCAAGCCAAACTAAACGAGTAGCATCATAATGAATCAATATGAAAATTTCACAATAAGAACGTTTTGTGAATAACTTCAAGACCTGACAAAAGAATGGACCACCAGCTAATATACCGGGCATGAAATATAGAACTTCTATACATCGTTTGATATTATATTCTATCATACCTAGGGGTGAAAACGAACCGAATCGAACCGAACCTTTGTGATTTTTTGAGGTTCGAGTTCGGTTCGAAAATTGAAAGGTTCGGTTCGAGTTCGAAAAATCAAAATTTGATGGTTCGATATTCGGTTCGAGTGAAGTTCGGGTTCGGCTCGAGTTCGAAGTTTTGGTTCGAATTACAACAAATGAATTGGTTTTCAAAGTTCATTAAACACAACATACATGAAAATCATATACTGCTCATACTTTCATATGTTAAGCATGTAGAAATGATACTAAAAAGTCAAAACAAAGCAAAATCATGGATCCATTATCTTCACAAGTCAAAATATCACAAAAGTCATGCTCCAAGATTAGTAGCTAATAACCTGTTGAAAGCCATAATTCACCAAAGACAATATTAGTATCATATCTATGTAAAATCAGTAACTAATTTACATACATATAAATGGATTTTTCATTTACTTACTCAACATCAAGATCTTCTTTGACAAATCACCTATTATTGATTGTATTCACTCTAAAAATGAAAATGTAAAAAGATCAATAAGCAGAATGCATTAAGTATATTAAATAGTTAAAACTTACTTTAATTCCATTTGTCAATCCATAAAAATGTCTACACCAATCTCCAGCACACATGAGCATTTCTATCGTTTCAGGAGCTAACGAAGCACGCCATTTATCAATTACTCTACTTCCTGCACTAAATGTAGCCTCGGATGCAACTGTTGTGATTGGAATACCTAGAATATCTCTTGCCATTAAAGATAAGATTGGAAATTTATAAGTGTTCAATTTCCACCACAAGAGTGAATCAAATTCACTTGTTTCTTCACATTGATGGCATCCTTCCTCAAAATACATATCAAGTTCAGATTTTTTAGGTCCCACTATTTCAACAGTCTTCATATAAGAAGAGAATTGAGACCATCCAGAATATGAAGGTTGGTTTGCAATTCCTTGATAAGACAACTCCTTTCTTTTAGATCCCAAATGATTCGACGAGCTCTCTAATTGTGAAATCTCCTTTGAAGTCTTTTCAGCATCTGCATACCCTTTGTACAATGTTTTCAAATACTCTTTGACAAGTTGCACATGTTCATCAACTTTATCTTCTTGAAATAACCGTGGAAAACAAAATTCGAGGGCTTTCATTTTACATCTAGGATCCAAAACCGCACCAATAGACATCAACATATTGCATTCTCCCCAATACTTATCAAATTTCTTCCTCATCTTTTGAACCATATTTTTCAAAAAATCCTCATCATCCTCTCGAATAGAATCTAAGGAAACTTTCACAGCAAACACTTCATTTAGAAACAAATTTGCAGTAGGGTACTCACTTCCTGAGATAATTTTTGTTGTTGTGTAAAACACCCGCAAGATAGCACAAACTTTTTCTAATTTGTTCCAATCAGATAATGTTGGACATCTTTTATAAGCTGGTTCACGCTCCTTAAACTTTTGGAACACTTCTTTGAAGTTGATTGAAGTATTCAACATTTCATAAGTAGAATTCCATCTTGTTTTGCAATCATCGATCAATTTTTTGTTTGGAAGATTCAATTGCTTCACAATTTAGGCAAAAAGTAGCACTCTGCCTTCTGTTCTACGAATGAATTCCACACTTTCACGGATAATTGAAATAACATCTTTTATCTCACTAAGACCATCTTGTGCAATAAGATTAAGTATGTGTGCACAACACCTCACATGAAATAATTTTCCACCACATATACTGCTTGTCATTGAGAACGAATCTCTCATATGTTCAATAGCAACATCATTAGCACTAGCATTATCAACTAAAATTGAGAATATTTTATCCTCAATTTCCCAACTTCTCATACACCGGAAAACCGCATCTGCAATCTATATACCACCACGGGGTGGTTTAAGACAAACAAAGTTGAGAACACGCTTATATAATTGCCATTTTGTATTAATCCAATGACATGTGATTATCATGTACTCAAGCCTTTGATTTGTAGACTTTCATAAATCTGTTGTAAATGAATCCTTGGTAATAGATTTAAATGATTGCTTCAGATTGTTCTTCTCAGTTTCATAAAACAATTTTTTCTTGCTGTAATTCTTGATATACCAGTCTACAATGACATCCCACGTTTGCAAAACATGTTGAATCCTCTTTCTTCAACAATTTTGAACGGATGATCATGCATTAGTATCCAAATAGCCGCTGCTTCTTTCATCTTCTCCATGTCAAATTTACCATCCTTTAAAGGAGGAAGTGAGCTAGAATTTAGCCATGTTGAGTTGAATGCAAGTTGTGACTGTCTTGACTTAGTGTAATAATAAAATACGAGAAGATGTAAGGTCACTTACATCCGTTCACTTACATCAATTTTCCACCACATATACTGCTTGTCATTGAGAACGAATCTCTCATATGTTCAATAGCAACATCATTAGCACTAGCGTTATCAATTGAAATTGAGAATATTTTGTCCTCAATTTCCCAACTTCTCATACACCGGAAAACCGCATATGCAATCTGTATGCCACCACGGGGTGGTTTAAGACGAACAAAGTTGAGAACACGCTTATGTAACTGACATTTTGTATTAATCCAATGACATGTGATTACCATATACTCAAGCCTTTGATTTGTAAACTTTCATAAATCTGTTGTAAAGGAAATCTTGGTAATAGATTTAAATGATTGCTTCAGATTGTTCTTCTAAGTTTCATAAAACAATTTTTTCTTGCTGTAATTCTTGATATACCAATCTACAATGGTATCCCATGTTTGCAAAACATGTTGAATCCTCTAATTAAATATATGATTAAATAATTACACAATTTAATTGAACAAACTTTATAAATGATTAGTTCACTAAAACTAAAATGTAATAATGTAATATAAATGATATAAAAAATCAATCAAATAAATTCAATTTTATTGTTAGCAAGCTCCTTAAAATTTTTTTAAAACTGAAAATTTCCCATCGAAGCCACAATGACCTATCATAGGAATTATAGAAGAAAAAAAGAAATACAATAATAAAAACACTCATTAACAAATCAAAGCACAATAAAAAAAATGTAGACTAGAAATCAAGAAACTCGATACAAAAATAGTGTTTGTCATCAAAGATATATATAAGAAAATTAAGAAATGTGTACCCATAAATCCTTGAATAGATTGTAGCAAGACTCCAAAATTGTATCAAGAAATACAAAGGAAACATATAGGAAGAGTCGCAGGAACCTAAAGAAATGTAGAACTAGGGTTACGGACAAAGTGGGTCATTAATAAAATCCAATGGGCTTTTATTATTTAATCAATATATATATATAATATATTAATATAATATTATAGGTTCACGAACCGGTTCGCGATCCTTCGAACAAGTATAAAAAGGTTCGAGTTCGGTTCGTTTGGAAATCAAATTTGAACCGAGCCGAAAAAATCGAGCTCGAACTCGAACTTTAGTTGGCTCGGTTCGACAGGTTAGCGAACCGGCTCGGTTCGTTTTCACCCCTAAACATGATACTTTCAAATTTAAATCATGGTTTTACTGCATACAAAAAAATCAAAATAACGGTTTCACCTTAAAATCAATTGTGATATCACTTGATGAATGACTAATTTATCATCATCTCTAATAACTATAATATCTTTATTTATATGTATATATATATAAGAATATATCAGTTTTTTATACAAATTAACATATGATATCATAATTTCTGCAAATACTTTTACAAAATTAAACGCAGTTCATTTCATCAAATCTAACGACACCTAATTTTTATGGATATTTGAAACAAATTTATTAATTAAATCAACAATATCATCGATTCTACCGATATTTTAAACCAAGATTTCAATATCGACAATTTTAGCTTGGGTTAACTAATTTTTAGAACTTGTGTGTAATCTTATATTTTGTAACACATTGGAATAACGATCTATTATTTTTATATTAATGAACTTTTCGTTAGAAAAAGCTAAGTTTTAGAGCTTAATTTGTTAAAGGGCTACTTGGGCCAAATAAGGACCCATTTGCTCACGGGCCGCAATTGTCTCAAGGTGGACCGACGCCTCTGTCCACCTCTCCGCTGTCTTGTTGGTGGAATCGGCTGTTGTTGGAAATTAGGCATCGATTTCTTATGCTTCAGCGCTGTTCTTCAACTCCCTGATCCAGCTGGGGTCTTCTTGCTTGCATTTTGTATTGCCCGATTGTGCGAGGAGAAGAGGCGTGATTTTTAAACCTCGGGTTATGCTGTTTTTTTATCTGATAATCACCCTGACAACGCCGTCGTCAGGGGACTTCATAGATGCTTCACATTGTGATTCCTGAGGTACTGAACTGAGTGACGAAAATGGCGACTTTTTTGCCTCAGCTTCAAAGTATCAAGGCATCCTTCGATCGTATCGTTATTGCTGGTAAACTTGGTTTTCTTTCATAAGTTTCCGCAATCGCATTTTTTGTCTTGAGCTTATTTGGTATTCTTTCGGTGTACCTTTTTTTACAGTTACATTACTAATGAAATATTTCAGCCGGTACAAAGCTCTTGAAACATCTAAATATCTTAAATAACTTAATTGGGACCTTGAAACAAAGATATTTTTTTCGTTGTTTCTTTTTCTACTACTTACTCAGTATTATTCTGATTATTGTTTGAGTTGTAAAGACATACTCAAACTAAAAAAAATAGCTTTATGATTGGCCAATCAGAATTCTGCCGCCCAGTTTCAGGGGTAGAAAATATTTTGAGTAGCATAGGGAACTAGCCTGGATGATCAGCATTGCTTTTATGCTTACATGATATTTATTTATTAGCATTTTATTATAAGTAGTAGATTTTTCTTTTCGACAACCTCTCCATTTTTGGGTTGTGGAATTTAATAATTGTGATGAATTTCATAGTTGAGGATGTAAGTGACTTATGGCCCGTTGTGAAGAAGGGGTTTGAAGAGAGGTTGCCTTTCAAAAAGGCTTTCCTAAACAACAAGACACGCAATCCTGTGCTTGTTGATGAACTGCCTGCGGAATTTATTCTCACAACGGATGCAAGATTACGTAGTCGGTTTCCTCAAGAGCAACTACTTTTCTGGTTCCGTGAACCATATGCGACTATTGTTTTGGTAACATGTGAGGTATGTCTTTTTCCATGTTATACCGCCTACTCCTCTGTTTGATGAGTTACCTGTTTTCTTTATTCTTCCTATATTTGACCTTTTTTCACACTTTCATTTAAGGATCTTGACGAGTTCAAAAACATTCTTAAACCGCGGCTCAAACTAATAATTCAGAATGATGAACGGGAATGGTTTATTGTTTTTGTGTCGAAAGCACCTGCTCACAATGATCAGGCCACAAAGATGGTCAAAAAAGTTTTTGCGAAGCTTGAAGTTGATTTTAACTCTAAGAAAAGGGAAAGGTAATCAGTATCTATGACTACTATAATATGATTTTGGGTTCATCACTGGAATCATGAATTTGAACTATAAAATATTTTACTTAGGTGCTGTAAATTCGATATGCATGGAGATGATGCCAATTTTTGGGAAGACTTGGAGACTAAAATCATGGAGTGCATAAGAAATACACTTGATAGACGCATCCAGTTTTATGAAGAAGAAATTCGCAAACTCAGTGAACTGCGTTTCATGCCAGTTTGGAATTTCTGCAACTTCTTCATCCTGAAGGTGTATTTTTAAATGCCTTATGCATGAATATCATGTTTACCTCATTGAGAATCATTTTCTCAGCCATCGGACAGGAGAATCTTATCTATGGAAATATGACATTATTATATGAACCTATTGCATTCAACTTTAATCAGGCAGCGCCACTTTATGCCTGAATTGAATAAATTGCATTTTTCCAAAAAGATAATTATAATCACTTACATTGCATTTTGCTCCATGTCTCTGAAGTCCACAGAGATCCAAAAAGATGTTGAATTTTTTCTCTTAAATCCTCTATTTTAGAACCAAAGAAGCTTCTGATAAGTTTGCCGTTTTTCTCTTCATTTGTCTTCTCTAGTCTACACCTTTGATATTAATGGTTGCATTTATTTGGTTTCTTAATATATTTTCGATTTACAGGAAAGTTTGGCGTTTATGTTTGAGATTGCTCATCTTCATGAGGATGCCTTACGTGAATATGATGAACTTGAACTCTGTTATTCGGAGACAGGTGCCTAGCTAGTAAAACCTTAAATTTGTATTTTATTTGCATAATTTGGGTAACCGATCATACAAAATTATGAGTTATCTTTTGTATCATTTAATTAACCACAATTTAAAAATCTATTCACTTCACTTGTAAAAGTAGTAAAATAACTTTTCACGGATTACTTTAGTTCTCAGTACTTGATCTTGAAGTTAGGCTTCTAGAATGCGCAGTCCCTTGGACTTTTGTTTCATCTAGGGTGTATATTTTGTATTCATTAGTAAGAAAAATTGAGAGAAAATGGTCAATCGTTCACTTTATAATTAGAATATTTTTAACACTGAGTTTGAATTAGCGAAAATACTTTTTTCCCTGGATATCACCTGACACCTTGAACTAGATAGATAGTTGATTCATTATAATGATTAAATTCTGTTTTTTCATTATATGGATCCGACTTTATCTTTATTTCAGCCAATATTGGAGCAAAAGGAAATGATTTTGGAGGATTAGAGCAGGGTGATGAGCAGTCTATGCTGCTGAACCCTGGGAAAAAGGGGCTTACACAGATTATTAAAGATGACTCTTTTAGGGAATATGAATTTAGGCAGTATTTATTTGCCTGTCAAGCAAAGGTAATAAAGACATCTTGATTAGTCTAGGTTGTTTTACAATTTTCGGTATCTTTACAGTTATCTGCAAAGTGCTTGACAGTCTAATCGTTCACTATATGTATTCAGAGGATACTTTGTTTCAGCATGCTATCATAGCCAAAAGCCTTAAAGTAATCTACCTTCATATGTAGATTTGATATTATGGATGCATTCATGCTTTGTTTTAATTTGTGTGCCACCTGTCTGTATCATTTCAATTATACCTCCAGTATCATGATGACTGCAGCTTCTATTCAAATTAAATCGCCCATTTGAGGTTGCCTCCAGGGGTTACTCGTTCATAATTAGCTTTTCAAAGGCCTTGGCTTTACGTGAGGTAGATGGTCCTCATTTCTGATGCAATTTCATACTGTATTTGTTAGTTGCTCTGCTTCTGAGATTCATGCTCAATTGTTTATGTCAGAATATATTGCCATTCTGTATGCGTGAAGTATGGGTTATTTCAGCTTGTCTGGCATTGATTGATGCAACCTCATTTCATTATAAAGATGGATTAGCACCACCTGATGTTGAAAGGGAGTATTACAGGGTTCAAGGGGAACTATATGCTTTGTGTCGGACTAAGGTATATCTTGGTGTGGTTAATGAGTTCACAAAAAATAAATGCTCTAATATTTATTTTTTGCTTTTTTTAAAATAAATGACTTGTGTTTAGAGATTCTTGAGAGAACGGTGATGTTTTTGTGGGTCACCACTGTGCTGGTGTCCTTACCATTTTCAGAAACAGGCTTCTGTGGAGTTTCTTTTTGCTTTTTCACCAAATAACTTGGTTTAACGTATGAAAAAATATTGCAGTTTATGCGGTTAGGGTATCTGATTGGCTATGGGTCCAATATTGATAGAAGTCCCGCCAACAGGTGCCCATTTTTATCTAAAGTGATGATTATTCTGTTCCTTTCTGCAACAAGTGTGTATTTGAAATATAACTACATTAAAATTTACAAAACCCATCATTTCTTGTTTCTTCTACTGTAGCGCTTCACTAAGCATGCTGCCATGGCCTAGGCCATCAGTGTGGCCCTCATTGTTACCCAATGCTTCCTCTGAAGTGCTTGAAAAGAAAAAGGCAAGTATTTTTCGTATTTTTTGTTTTTTAAATATATATATGATGTGAAAATCAGGACATGAAAAGCTTAAGTATTTTTACATAGTATCCTTCATGTGGTATATTATTTTTATTCTCCTCGTAGATTAATCTCCAAGAATCTTCAAAGCCTAAGCATTTTGGCATTCAAAGGAAGCCACTACCTCTTGAACCATCTGTACTATTGCGTGAGGCAAATCGTAGGAGGGCTTCTCTCTCTGCTGGAAATATAATGGAAATGTTCAATGGTCAAGCAAATGGCATCGAAGGGTAATGATATCATAAATTACTTCCACTGCATTGATATTATTAATTCTATGTTATGAGGCCTGGAGAGAATTGGAAAGGTAACTTCCACTGCTTGCCAGAAACACCATTCCAGGATATTTTGGTTATTGATCGTGGCAGACATGCATTCAAGTTCAGTTCAATCTCTTTCTGTGTTAAATATTAAATTTGTGGTTAATTCTCAATTTTCATCTTGAAAATGAGCATAAATTGTTCAAAAAATCTATGGCATCTGTGCTTATGCATTTCCTTTTAGTTCGTTGTGGCAATATCGTGTGGCATTTATTATTTTGGATTGGAAGGACTTTACCGATTTACCAAATATGATATACTATGTAACAGATCATTGCCAATATCCCAACTTCCTAAAGTGAATGTTGCTTCAATGTCAAGAACCTTGTCCTCGCCCAGATTTGAGGGTTCAATCGACCAGCCCATGAGATTAGCAGAAATTTATGTTGCAGCTGATCATGCTTTACAGGAAACCATTTCTGACAAAAAATTGTGGAAGTCATTATCATCCCTTGAGGAGTTTGAGGTATTTGTCATGCATTATGAGCCATTACTGTTTTATATATTACTGGTGGGTAGAGCTCCCCTCGCATTACCATTTCTGTAACTATTTTCTTTACAGAAAAAGTATCTTGACCTTACAAAGGGAGCTGCAAATAACTATCATCGCTCTTGGTGGAAGAGACATGGAGTAGTGCTTGAGGGTGAAATTGCAGCTATATATCATAAACGCGAAGAATTTGATGTCGCTGCCAGTTTGTATGAGAAATTTTGTGCCCTTTATGCTGGTGAAGGTTGGGAGAACCTTCTCGCGGAAATCCTTCCGAATCTGGCTGAGTGCCAAAAGATACTGAATGATCAAGCTGGCTATTTATCTTCTTGTGTGAGATTGTTGTCATTGGATAAAAGTTTGTTTTCAACAAAGGAACGACAGGCTATTCAATCTGAAGTTGTTCGTGTTGCTCATACTGAAATGGAGACTCCTGTGCCCCTAGATGTGTCCTCCTTAATTAAATTTTCTGGCAACCAGGGTCCTCCCCTAGAGTTATGTGATGGGGATCCTGGTGCACTATTGGTTACCCTATGTAGTGAGTTTCCAGTGGATATAACACTTGAATCACTTAGTCTCACATTGACATCCACAGACAGTATTGATGAAGGCGCCAAGGTAATCTTCTCTTCCAGTTGTGATCCTTGGTTGGGTGTTATGGTGAGGGTGAACGTTTCAATTTAATGGTGCCTTTTTGGGTATTCTTACAGGGCATAAAAAGCTCTGAACCTGTTGTATTAAGGCCTGGTAAAAATGCAATTACTCTGTCTTTGCCCCCACAAAAACCAGGTTCCTACGTGCTAGGAGTTCTTACTGGACAGATAGGTCTATTAAGATTTAGATCTCATAGTTTTTCAAAAGGTGGCCCAGAAGACAGTGATGATTTCATGAGTTATGAGAAACCAATGAGACCCATCTTGAAGGTATGTAATTTACCTTTAACTTCCTTCCGGTCATCTTGGGCTACTCTGTTGCAATGAATATGATGTTCATACTTAATATTCTTACCCAGGTGACCATGCCCAGGTCTTTGGTTGATCTTGCTGTTGCTGTCTCGTCCGCTTTACTGATAAATGAATCTCAGTGGGTTGGAATAATTGTTACGCCAATTGACTACTCCCTTAAGGGTGCAGTACTGCGCATAGACCCTGGTCCAGGGTTGATTATCGAGGAAATGAATGATATTGAAATTGAGAAATATGAAGTCAGATCACCTGATGGAACTGGGATAGAATGTTTGCCATTTGATTCTTCTCCAGGGTCAGTTAAAGAACATTTAAGACTTGAAGATGGTAAGATAAAGTTGCCTGACTGGGCAAGTAGCACCACATCAGTGTTATGGGTAGCACTTCGGGCTGTTTGTGATGAGTTACCCAAAGGAGCACCTGCGGGTTAGTTTACATGCGAAAGTGATATCTTGTTGTCAATATTATCTTCTTCTGTATGGAATACTTACTTGTATCTGTCTGCACAGGTACATTTGTCCATCAGAGACAGAGTGTTGTTGATGGCTTGCGAACAATTGCTCTGACTCTTGATTTTGGAGTCTCCCATACCCAGACATTTGATAAGTAATTTTTGCATTCACTTTCTTTCTCTTGCCCATCTAGCTTACTGTTTAGATAAAAATTAAAGTAGTGTCATATGCTTTGCAGGACGATCGCTGTCCATTTTACAGATCCTTTTCTTGTAAGCACCCGCCTTGCAGACAAATGCAGTGATGGAACTTTGCTGTTGCAGGTTTACTGCGCTGGTCTAGTACCTGAATCTTATAATGTTTATTCAAACTTGGAAACTTGGTTATAAGTTGCAATAGCCTACACTTCTTAAAATGACAAAAATATATTTTATGTTAGTTTGCTATCCAATATAGGCTACATTTTTCTTCATCTGTTCGTAGGTCATGCTGCAGTCACAAGTCAAGGCTTCATTGGCAATCTATGATACTTGGCTGGATCTTCAAGAAGGCTTTGTTCATGCTGGGGAACATGACGGGAGACCAATCTCTAAATTTTTCCCATTAATAGTGTCCTCTAAATCCAAAGCTGGACTAATTTTCAGTGTTAAGCTCTCAGATGCAACCTCAATAGGTGCCCCAACCCCTCTTTCTTCTCACGTTTGCTTTTATTCGAGATTTTCCTTTGCTCATTCTTTGCTTTTATCCGAGTATTTTGTATAGTTTGATTTTTTTAATTAAGGAGAGCTTAAGGGAAGTATGAACAGGCTTGAACCTTTAGCATTTTTTCCTGGTTTATTTATGTTTCCCAAATACATTCTGCAGGTCAAACGAAGGAGCTTCTTTCAGAGACTATATTGAACATCAGATACACAATTTCTGGTAGTAGAAATCTTGGAGCTCATACACCTATATCTAAGGAACTTACAAGCCCTGGTGATGGCACACCCGAGTGCCTCACGTTCAGAAGTGTTCTCACCTTGCAGCAACCAGTTCTCGACCCTTGCTTTGCGGTTGGCTTCCTTCCTCTCCCCTCTACTGGTCTTCGAGTCGGGCAGCTTGTAACTATGAAGTGGAGAGTGGAAAGGTTAAAAGATTCAAACAAGGATGTGTCTTCTGATGATCAGGTAAATCTCTTTTATTCTTTCTTTTGACGAGCTACAAATCCTTCTTTACGAACGACTATATGGTTGTGGTATCTGTTTGTTGAAATAGTGTCCCACATCAGTTGTGGAATAGAATAATTCTAATTTATAAGAGACGTGATATCATGAGTAATTGGTTTGATCAAGCCTTTTAATGTGGTTCACTTCTTTAGGAATGAACTATATGGTTGTGGTATCTTTTTGTTGAAATATTGTCCTACATCAGTCATGGAATTAGAATAATTCTAGTTTATAAGGGGTGCGATATCATGAGTAATTGGCATGGCTAAGCCTTTTAATGTGATTCAATTCTCTTTTGAACTGGTCTGCATGAACACTTTCCCATCCCATTGAATCCAGAATTTTTATACTAGTGAAATCACCGTGCTGTTATTGTTGCATTATATTAAAGTGCTTGGAAATGATTACTTTTATTTGTTGTGAAAAGGATGAGGTTCTATACGAAGTCACGATTAACTCGGGAAACTGGATGATAGCTGGAAGGAAAAGAGGATACGCATCACTTCCGACGAAGCAAGGTAATCAATCAATCACATTTGTTGTGGTATGTGGAAGCCTAATTTGATATCGGTCTTAATAGGTTCGAGGATTGTGATTTCAATACTGTGTTTTCCTTTGGTGGCTGGATATGTTCGGCCTCCACAACTTATTCTTCCAGATGTGAAGGAAACAAATATAAGCTGTAGTCCTCCTGGTCCTCATCTGGTCTGTGTTCTTCCTCCTGCTCTTAGTTCATCGTACTGCATACCGGCTTCTTCGTGATCTCGTTTATCAGTTTCTTACAATAATCAAACAGATTTGTCTGAATTATATCTGTGTTCTCTTGAATTTGCATGTATTATGATGATGATATAGAAAATGTGGCTCCAATGTATAGTTATAGAAGATGTTATTTTATCGGCAAACCTACATTTTGCAGTTGTTCAAGGTTAAACTTCTTTTACCTATTATATGTAACCTATACGACAAGTGCACCAATAAGGGTGTGAAATTTGGGGTCAGATCTTGTGAGATATGTTAATATTTTACGAATCCGATTAGGATAGGTTAACAATTCGTAAAATAGAAATATATTATTTTGAGAAAATTATGTTATTGGTTCATAATGTTTAAAATAATGTAAATTAGATGTTCCAATGTTTGTAAATTACATGAGAAACTTTCGAAGTTTCAAAATCGTTCAATAATAACACTCGAGTGAATAGTAGTGGTTTTCGTACAAGTAATTTTGATAACGTTATTTTTAAAAATTTTAAAGTTTGGAGACATATTATTATATATTTTCAATGTTGATAGGTCAAATATAAATTATGGAGACGTTTAAAATATTAACGATAATAAGGGTCAAATATAAACAATTTTTGAAGTTTGGGAGTCAACCATACAATTCTTAAACTTTGATGACATGATTTTTACAACATTTAAAAGTTGAACAGCTAACGGCATACATCATATCAAGTTATCAACTTTGGATGTTTTATATACAATTTACAAAATTTAGGGGCACCACATTTACGTTATTATAAAGTTTACACACTAGTTAGAAATATTACTCATATTATTTTTTATATTTCATTTGATAAGTTAAGTAATTTAAATATCTAATATGCTAAATTATTTAAAATTTAACATAATTAATTTAAAATATTTTTTTTCGTTTTTGTACATTTTTAAAGATTTTATATCATCTAGTGATTGCATAAATCTTAGCAAATCGTACATCCCGTTATGTCGTTTAGCATGGAAGTCATATCGATCCGTAATGTTTGTAGTGATCTCGACCTATATCATCGATATACCTATGATATATCAAAATATCAGTCATTATCGATATTTATTGGTATGATCGATATACCTAACGTTATTCATGTATGACTTTCATATCATGAATTCTCTATTTCTATATGTCTGTCTAGTTATCTTTTTATTTATTTTTAATTATAATAATATAATATTTATTATTTATACTTAATAAAAAAATGTAAATAAAAAATTGTCTTTAAAAATAATAATTTAATACAAAAAATATTCATATTAAGAATGTGTAAAGACAATATAAAATACTTAACAAAATGACAAGTTGAAATTAAAGAATAACGGAATATTTGAATGATTAATCTTACTATTGGTATGTGCTTTCTTATTGTTTAATAATTATTTTCCCCCAACAACTATCAATAAATGAAAGAATTGATTTTCACTGACATATTTAGACTACGCTCAGAAAGTCGGAGTAATAATTGTGTTATTATTTTAATTTTGGACTTTGGATTATGAAATTTGAAATTTTGAATTTGAAAAACACGTTTAAAATGTCTATAATATTAAGAATGTATATGGGTGAGGTTAGGTCAATGTTTTCATACCGATCCGAAATCACGAACTGATTCGGACCAATATGAGCGGTATGACCGGTATACCAGATTGCACCAAATTTTATTTTATTTTTTTAAAAAAATAATATTTAATTAGTATTTTAGGGTTAGACCCGAAAAAACCCGAAAATCGACTCTAATACCCAGTATCAGGTGGTACGAAAAAAAATATCGATATCGAACGAAATTTAACGGTATATCGTCTGGTACGAAAAGATTCGTACAACCAATTTTGGTTGAACACATGATCTGACCTATCATTAATATATCATATTTAAATTTGTAGGTCTAAATACATTGAGCCTTCATTTAAGACGTTTCTTACACTTTTTGTTATTAAATGAATTGTGATAAAAACAAATCATGTTTTTTACTAAAGCAAGTTAATAAATATGAGAACGAATCATTTTAAAAGAGAAAATATGCAATTTTCTATGATCAATCATGTCTCAAGGTGGCTATGCATAAACTCGGATAAAGACCCAATTATTAAGATCCATACTCGAACCAATTCGGTTCAAGTCTGTTGGGTTTCGAGTTCGATCCACCGGGTTGTACATCCCTAATAAATATGGTTTATTCAAGTTCATTATCTAAACCATTCTTTTCAATTTGTTCCTACACTTTATCTTTGTGAAATGGCTGCAAATCCCCCCCATTTTGACCATTAGTCATGGCTCCCTCGTAGACAAATGCATTTCTTTGCCATAGAAATAATGAGAATGTCCAATGAAATTCATGATGCTCTTTTAGAGTGTCTAGACAATTTCATTAAGTGGCTCTAAACAAGAAACACTACTACAACGTCGATAGTCTCGACATCAATATATTAAGACTGGTTTAAAAGTTGTTAATGAACATCTTATTGCAAATTATATATGTTATCGTCCAACGTATACGGCTGAGCTTTTTCGTTGAAGCTTTCAAGTGTATCATCATGGAAGTTATATCGATGATATCACGGCAAAGAAAGTTGCGGCTGAAAAATTACCACCAAACAACAACGTCGCATTTGATGAAACTTGAGAAATATGTGATCGCATGTCCTTCACTTGGCAGTCTCCGGCAAACCACATTTCTATTATTTCGTTATTTTATTTGTCAAGAGAAACCTATCAATCTCCTATAAAATCATACATTTTATTTTTAATTTTACTCAGATATTCAATTTTCACGTTTGGGTAAGTGTATTCTTAAAAGTTTACGTAGATATGTGTTTTTTATTTTAAAATTAGATTAAATTTGATATTCAAACATGTTTTATTTTTAATGTTTTGTTCACGGTTCTTCAATACATATAGATCTGTGTTTGATTTAAAATTAGATTAAATTTGATATTCAAACATGTTTCATTTTTACTGTTTTGTTCACAGTTCTTCAATATTACCGTCCGGTATACCAGTCATACCGATAAATATCGATTGTGATCGATATACCAACGGTATATCGTAAAAATCGCTCGTACCGATCGTGACCAGTAAGAACGGTATAGACCGGTTTGACTTCCTTGTGTATCATGAAGCCTTTTGCACTAATGATCCCTACATTGATATTATTGTTAGTTTAGATGAACAATTTTTAATACTTTGATATTATATTGATATTTATTGTTATTGTTAGTTCATTATTTGATGAAAAGCAAAAAATAATAAACGGGTAAAAAAGTTCAAGATCAATTTGAGTAATATTTTATTACATTGTTTATAAAAAATATTCGATTGTATAGCACAATTTTTTTAAAAAATCAAAGTCGACTTCAGATATTGTCTTCCATTACAACAATTATAATAATATGTGAAAAAATATTTTTTGTAACTTGAGAACTAAAATTAAATTTTGCAATTTATATTAGCCAAATTATACAAACTCATGACTAAATTAATCAATGTAAAGTATGGAGACTACTAACAACGTTAAAGCGTTGTTAGAGACAAAGTTTGTCAAAATAATGTAACTTGGAGGACCAAAGTGGCTATTTTTTGGTTAGGACGTCAATTTTTAAAGTCGAAAATTTTGGAGACCAACTATGCTACATACATTAAATTTAAGAGACAGATTTTGTCAAAATATACAATATATTGGGGGATCATAATTACCACAATTTTAAAACATTTGAATCAAAATTGTCAAAACTAAGAGGACTAAATTTGCGTGTCGTTAATTAAAAATATTAACGTAAATGTTGTTAAGTGTGGAGATCGGTATTGGTATCGATCGGTCACACTTGGATGACGATCGACAATGTGGTCGATCGGGGCACGCATGGAAGACGGGATGGTCGGTATTGGTACTGATCGGTTTAGGACCGAAGTACGCAATACCGAATGTGACAAAGGGACCGANAAAAAAATGTAAATAAAAAATTGTCTTTAAAAATAATAATTTAATACAAAAAATATTCATATTAAGAATGTGTAAAGACAATATAAAATACTTAACAAAATGACAAGTTGAAATTAAAGAATAACGGAATATTTGAATGATTAATCTTACTATTGGTATGTGCTTTCTTATTGTTTAATAATTATTTTCCCCTAACAACTATCATTAAATGAAAAAATTGATTTTCACTGACATATTTAGACTACGCTCAGAAAGTCGGAGTAATAATTGTGTTATTATTTTAATTTTGGACTTTGGATTATGAAATTTGAAATTTTGAATTTGAAAAACACGTTTAAAATGTCTATAATATTAAGAATGTATATGGGTGAGGTTAGGTCAATGTTTTCATACCGATCCGAAATCACGTACAGGTTCGGACCAATATGAGCGATATGACCGTTATACTAGGTTGCATCAAATTTTATTTTATTTTTTTAAAAAAATAATATTTAATTAGTATTTTAGGGTTAGACCCGAAAAAACCCGAAAATCGATTCTAATACCCAGTATCGGGTGGTACGAAAAAAAATATCGATATCGAGCGAAATTTGACGGTATATTGTCTGGTACCAAAATATTCGTACGTCCAATTTTGGTTGAACACACTATCTGACCTATCATAAATATATCAGATTTAAATTTGTAGGTCTAAATACATTGAGCCTTCATTTAAGACGTTTCTTACACTTTTTGTTATTAAATGAATTGTGATAAAAACAAATCATGTTTTTTACTAAAGCAAGTTAATAAATATGAGAACGAATCATTTTAAAAGAGAAAATATGCAATTTTCTATGATCAATCATGTCTCAAGGTGGCTATGCATAAACTCGGATAAAGACCCAATTATTAAGATCCATACTCGAACCAATTCGGTTCAAGTCTGTTGGGTTTCGAGTTCGATCCACCGGGTTGTACATCCCTAATAAATATGGTTTATTCAAGTTCATTATCTAAACCATTCTTTTCAATTTGTTCCTACACTTTATCTTTGTGAAATGGCTGCAAATCCCCCCCATTTTGACCATTAGTCATGGCTCCCTCGTAGACAAATGCATTTCTTTGCCATAGAAATAATGAGAATGTCCAATGAAATTCATGATGCTCTTTTAGAGTGTCTAGACAATTTCATTAAGTGGCTCTAAACAAGAAACACTACTACAACGTCGATAGTCTCGACATCAATATATTAAGACTGGTTTAAAAGTTGTTAATGAACATCTTATTGCAAATTATATATGTTATCGTCCAACGTATACGGCTGAGCTTTTTCGTTGAAGCTTTCAAGTGTATCATCATGGAAGTTATATCGATGATATCACGGCAAAGAAAGTTGCGGCTGAAAAATTACCACCAAACAACAACGTCGCATTTGATGAAACTTGAGAAATATGTGATCGCATGTCCTTCACTTGGCAGTCTCCGGCAAACCACATTTCTATTATTTCGTTATTTTATTTGTCAAGAGAAACCTATCAATCTCCTATAAAATCATACATTTTATTTTTAATTTTACTCAGATATTCAATTTTCACGTTTGGGTAAGTGTATTCTTAAAAGTTTACGTAGATATGTGTTTTTTATTTTAAAATTAGATTAAATTTGATATTCAAACATGTTTTATTTTTAATGTTTTGTTCACGGTTCTTCAATACATATAGATCTGTGTTTGATTTAAAATTAGATTAAATTTGATATTCAAACATGTTTCATTTTTACTGTTTTGTTCACAGTTCTTCAATATTACCGTCCGGTATACCAGTCATACCGATAAATATCGATTGTGATCGATATACCAACGGTATATCGTAAAAATCGCTCGTACCGATCGTGACCAGTAAGAACGGTATAGACCGGTTTGACTTCCTTGTGTATCATGAAGCCTTTTGCACTAATGATCCCTACATTGATATTATTGTTAGTTTAGATGAACAATTTTTAATACTTTGATATTATATTGATATTTATTGTTATTGTTAGTTCATTATTTGATGAAAAGCAAAAAATAATAAACGGGTAAAAAAGTTCAAGATCAATTTGAGTAATATTTTATTACATTGTTTATAAAAAATATTCGATTGTATAGCACAATTTTTTTAAAAAATCAAAGTCGACTTCAGATATTGTCTTCCATTACAACAATTATAATAATATGTGAAAAAATATTTTTTGTAACTTGAGAACTAAAATTAAATTTTGCAATTTATATTAGCCAAATTATACAAACTCATGACTAAATTAATCAATGTAAAGTATGGAGACTACTAACAACGTTAAAGCGTTGTTAGAGACAAAGTTTGTCAAAATAATGTAACTTGGAGGACCAAAGTGGCTATTTTTTGGTTAGGACGTCAATTTTTAAAGTCGAAAATTTTGGAGACCAACTATGCTACATACATTAAATTTAAGAGACAGATTTTGTCAAAATATACAATATATTGGGGGATCATAATTACCACAATTTTAAAACATTTGAATCAAAATTGTCAAAACTAAGAGGACTAAATTTGCGTGTCGTTAATTAAAAATATTAACGTAAATGTTGTTAAGTGTGGAGATCGGTATTGGTATCGATCGGTCACACTTGGATGACGATCGACAATGTGGTCGATCGGGGCACGCATGGAAGACGGGATGGTCGGTATTGGTACTGATCGGTTTAGGACCGAAGTACGCAATACCGAATGTGACAAAGGGACCGAAGCAATCGGTAGAGGACCGAAGCATGTGATCCAAAGATATGAGATGGAGGCAATCGGTCGAGGACCGAACTGAGATATGGTGGGGCCCACTGATCAAAGATATCGGCAGTTATGGAAGGAGATATTGAAGGAAATAATATCATATCAAATCTATATATATGGACGCATATATATGATTTGATTATGGATAATCATATATGAAGATATGATCAAATATTAGGAATATTTGTTTGTTACCTTAATATCTCAACCCCCTCATCTATATAAAGGGGTCTTAAGGTTCATTGTCATGTACTTCAATACTCTTGTATTCCGAGTTTTCCTCTTCGTGTGTGTGTGTTGTAATCTTCTCAAGTGATAGTGAATTTGACCGTTTCCACCGGTCACTTGGTTTTTTCCCTTTCCGGGTTTCCACGTTAATTTATTGTGTCGTTGTTTTTCTCTTTGCTTTAATTCTCGGGTTCTACTTAATCTATCGAGATTGTTTGCACACGTGTTTAATCCCCAACAATTGGTGGTGGCTGTGGGGTAGTAGTGGTGCAATCGGCTATGGGTGACGATAAAGGAAGCCTAAGGATGTTTGACGGATCTGATTTTGCCTATTGAAAAATGCAAATCCATAATACCCTCTATCGGAATGATTTAGGGGAAGCGTTAGAAGAAAAGAAGTCGGCAAAGATGGAGGATACGGATTAGCAGAAATTGGATCGCAAGGCGTTGGCGATCGTTCAACTATCGTTGTCGAAGAAGGTTGCGTTTAACTACAACAAACATACGACGACGCATGGTATGATGAAGGCGATGTCTGATATGTACGAAAGGCCATCATCGACAAATCGTGTGCTCTTGACACGGCAGTTGTATACCATGACGATGGGAGATTGTGCCTCCGTTGCAGAACATCTAAATGATTTCTGCAATCATACCAACCAGTTATCGCTAGCTGGACATGTCATGGATGATGACACGTAGACCGTTGCCTTTCTTGGTACCATGCCCGAAAGCTGGTCGACGACGGTTGATATTATCAGTAGTCAACCGGGGAAACTCAATTTTGATGATGTGCGGGCTCGACTCATCAGTGAAGAATTGAGATGGAAGCATAAGAGGGATACCAAAAGTAATGCATTGGTGGCAGATTCTTCCCGTGGTTGGAAGAATAACCGAGGGCAGAATGGCGAGAGGAGAGCCCGATCGAAGAATGGGGAAAGTCGAAGAATCGGGGGGAGCCCGATTGCTGGAATTGCGGGAAGAAGGGACACTTCCGTAGGGAATGCAAGGAGCCGAAGAAGGAGGAGAATTCAGCATCGGCAGTGGCTGAATCTGACGATGCACTTGTACTCTGTCTCGAGAGTCCAGTGGAGTCATGGGTGGCTGACTCAGGTGCATCCTTTCACTCCTGTTTTAACAAGAATTTGTTTAAGTCTTTCAAAGCAGGGAATTTCGGGAAGGTTTATCTTGCCGATGGGAAGTTCCTGAAGATCACAGGTCGGGGTGATATACCGATTCGATCCTCAAATGGTTACTGTTGGACCTTGGAGGATGTGATGTATATACCCGGAATGAGTAAGAACATGATATCGGTCGGACAGTTGGAATCCAAGGGGTACCGAACGTCTTTCAGGAGCGGCCGATGGAGAGTGACCAAAGGGGCTTTGGTCATTGCTAAAGGAATCAAGTTGGGAACTTTGTACGTGGAGAAACCGATCGGGGCAGATGGGGACCGATCCACTCTCACTACACTGGAGACCGATCGGTCCCATGAGGGCCGATCCACGGAGGACTGAAGGAGGTTGCTGAAGATGTGGCACGATCACTTTGGCCACATGAGTGAGAAGGGCATGAAGATCATGGCCCGGAAAGGCTTATTACCGATCTTTGAGGACAAAGAGGTTGGGTTTTGTGAAGATTGTGTGCTCGACAAGCAGAGGAGAGTAACCTTTACGAAGGCAAAATAGGATCGGAAAACCAGCAAACTAGAACTCGTGCATACCGATGTGTGGGGTATGGCACCGGTCGAGTCCGTTGGAGGCTCGAAGTACTACGTCACCTTCATTGACGACTGTACCCGTAAGGTATGGGTCAATTTTCTAAAGAAGAAATCTGATGTGTTCCAGACATTCAAGAGGTGGAAAGCAGAGGTGGAGCTCGAGGTTGGAACTAAGTTTAAGTGTCTGAAATAAGACAATGGAGGAGAGTATGACGGGGAGGAGTTCAGAGATTACTGTTTGGAGAACGGTATTAAGCTGGAGCGATCGGTCCCGAACAAGCCGAGGCAGAATGGAGTTGCCGAACGAATGAACCTAACGTTGAATGAACGTGCCCGAAGATTGCACGCTGGTTTACCAAGGACCATATGGGCGGATGCTGTGAGCACGGCAGCATACCTGATCAATCGGAGTCCATCGGTAACAATGGATTGCGAGTTGCCCGAGGAGAAGTGGACTGGAAGGAGGTGAAGCTGGATCATCTCAAAGTGTTTGGTTGCATTGCGTATGTCCACATAGACCCTGAGAAAAGGGATAAACTTGATGCTAAAGCTGTAAAAACTGTTTATGTTGGTTATGGAATTAATTATTTTGGTTACCGGTTCTAGACCGAAGGGAGAAAATTAATTAGATCAGTCGATGTGACCTTCAAAGAAGATCAACTTTACAATGATACTATCAAAAAGGCTAAGGAGAAGTCTTCCGAGGTGATAGTGGTGATACCATCAAGTGGGAGCAGTGGACCTTCAGACCGATCGGATGAGCCGATCGGTATCACTTTTGACGAGGAGTCAGAATCTCAGTCTGATCGGTCCGATACCGATCAGCAGAATGAGGACCAGGTGACAGATAACAATGTCAAACAAGTCACTCCTGTGTTGAGGCGGTCAACCAGGGAGAAGAGATCACTCGATTGTTACACTCCTGCAATGTATCATACAATGGTGACTGATGATGGCGAGCCAGAGAATTTCCGAGAGGCTGTTGAGTCTCGTGAGTAGGAAAAGTGGGAGCTTGCTATGGAGGAAGAAATGGCGTCCTTGTTAAAGAACAAGACTTGGGTTTTGACACAGTTGCCGAGGGGACATCGGGTCTTACTCAATATATGGGTCTTCAGAGTAAAGCAGGAGGCAGATGGGTCCAAACGTTACAAGGTGAGACTAGTGGTCAAAGGATTCTTGCAGAAGAAGGGAATTGACTATTCCGAAGTATTCTCACCGGTCATCAAGATGACGACGATCAGGGTGATTTTGAGTATAGTGGCTGCGGAGAATCTCCATCTTGAGCAGATGGATGTGAAGATGGCTTTCCTTCATGGTGACTTGGAGGAAGAGATTTACATGGCACAACCCGAGGGGTTTAAGGCGCATTGAAAAGAAAATCTAGTTTGCAAATTGGTAAAGAGCTTGTATGGATTGAAACAAGCTCATCGGCAATGGTACTTGAAGTTTGATTCCTTAATGACCGAACGAGGATTCAAAAGATGCGAGACAGACAAATGTTGTTATCTCCGATGGGGCAAAGGGAAATACGTAATCCTTCTACTGTATGTCGATGACATGTTGATCGTAGGGGGTGACATGGAGGAGATAAAACAAGTCAAGCGGGAGTTGTCCTAAGCATTCGAGATGAAGGACCTGGGACCGGTCAAGCAAATTCTGGGAATGAGAATCTCGAGAGATCTGCAGAAGGGTACACTTACCTTGTCTCATGAAAAATATATTGAAAAAGTGATTTATCGGTATCAAGTGGGAGACATGAGGGTTACAAAAATACATTTGGGAGCACACATGAAACTCTCAAAGGAGCAGGCGCCGATGACTGACCAGGAGGCCAAAGAGATGAAGAATGTGCCTTACTCTTCAGCGGTCGGTAGTTTGATGTATGCAATGGTCTGTACGAGGCCTGATATTGCACATGAAGTGGGAGTCGTGAGCAGGTTCATGTCGAACCCTGGGAAAGAGCATTGGGAAGCAGTTCTATGGTTGCTACGATACCTCAAATGGACATCAGAGCGGATGCTGTGTTTTAGAATGGGACCGATCGAACTAACTGGGTACGTAGACACCGACCTTGGAGGAGATCTGGACGATCGGAAGAGTACATCGGGGTATGTATTTACTTTTGGCAGTACAGCTATTAGTTGGAAGTCGAAGTTGCAAAAGTGTGTCTCACTTTCCTCCACTAAAGTAGAGTATGTTGCGATTTCGGAAGCATGAAATGAGATGGTGTGGGTCCAGAATTTCCTAATGGAGATCGGTAAAGGGACCAATCTGCAGACATTGTACAGTGACAGTCAGAGTGCCATTTGTTTGGAGAAAAACCCAGTATTTCATTCTAGGACGAAGCACATTGAGTTGAAGTATCACTATATTAGGGATCTGCTTAAGAGAAAGGCGCTTCAGTTGATGAATATCAAAGGCACTGAAAATCCGCAGACATGCTGATGAAGGGAGTCACTGTGGCGAAGCTAGAGCTGTGCGTAGCTCTAGTTGGTCTCACCAAGTGAGTTGGTGAGCGGGAACTATCAAGAGAAGATGCATAATCGATCTCCAAGTGGGAGATTGTTAAGTGTGGAGATCGGTATTGGTATTGATCGGTCACACTTGGATGACGATCGGCAATGTGGTCGATCGGGGCAAACATGGAAGAGGGGATGGTCGGTATTGGTACCGATCGATTTAGGACCGAAGTACGCAATACCGAATGTGACAAAGGGACCGAAGCAATCGGTAGAGGACCGAATCATGTGATCCAAAGATATGAGATGGAGGCAATCGGTCGAGGACCGAACTGGAATATGGTGGGGTCCACTGGTCAAAGATATCGGCAGTTATGAAAGGAGATATTGAAGAAAATAATATCATATCAAATCTATATATATGGACGCATATATATGATTTGATTATGGATAATCATATATGGAGATATGATCAAATATTAGGAATATTTGTTTGTTACCTTAATATCTCAACCACCTCATCTATATAATGGGGTCTTAAGGTTCATTATCATCTACTTCAATACTCTTGTATTCCGAGTTTTCCTCTTCTTGTGTGTGTGTTGTAATCTTCTCAAGTGATAGTGAATTTGGCCGTTTCCTTCGGTCACGTGGTTTTTCCCTTTCCGGGTTTACACGTTAATTTATTGTGTCGTTGTTTTTCTCTTTGCTTTAATTCTCGGGTTCTACTTAATCTATCGAGATTGTTTGCACACGTGTTTAATCCCCAAAAATTATTCAATCGATTCACCATTTTACCTTGCTCCATCGGACCATTCCGAACTCTTGCTGGTAATTCAACCTTTAACTGGAAGCTCAAATTATGCTAACTGGAGCGAATCCATACAATTAGCACTTATCTGTCGATTCAAGCTCTGCTACATCGACGGATCAATTACAATACCTTCATCTGAATCTAATGATTACATCCACTAGAAGAGAATCGATTCAGTGGTTCGTTCATGGATATTAAACACACTGAGTAATGATATATGTGGATCCTTCATCTGTACGCCTTCCGCTCGTCGTTTATGGCTAGATATAAAACGGTTTGGTGAACAAATGGCGTACTGTTATACCAATTGGAACGAGATGTTAAGAAGAGTTCTATCTCAAGGAATCATGTCTGTTGCTGAAAATTACACTAAATTGGCCAACCTCTAGGAAGGTATCAATCGAGCAATGCCTTTACCTATTTGCACTTGTGGAGCAATTCAAAAGTGTACTTGCAGATTATCAGTTATGCTACACAATTATCAAGCTAATTCACGTTTATTGCAATTTCTCATGGGACTTCGAGAGGATTTCTCAACTACAAGAACACAGATCCTTATGTCAGATCCACTACCATCCTTAAATAAAGCTTATGCCATGATCATTCAAACTGAACGAGAACAAGCCAATGTGACTCATATAACACAAAATGTTGTTGATTCAGACTCGGCCTTATTGGCACGAGGCAGTTTTACGAAAAAACAACCATGTTTGATGCGAAATCCCACTAGATTCTCAACTGACGATGGAACCACAACTAACAAAAATGACCGTTTCTGTACTCACTGCAGAAAACCAGGCCATACTAAGGATGGATGCTTTCAACTCACAAGGATACCTGATTGGTACAATACTTTACGTAATGCACAAGGAAAAGGAATTCCCAAGGAATTCACAGATGATATTGGACACTCTTCTAAGAATGTTCATCCATATGCTGCTAATTCCACTCAAGACTCTATTCTAAGCATATTGCAGGGAATACAACACTTATTACAATACAATACAGAGGGTGTTGGTGCTTCACATCAAGTCAACTTTGCTAAAATGGACTTTGCAGGTATTCTATCTACTTCTACAAATATTAAATTAGTGCATTCGGAATTCTAGAATGTTGATACAGGTGCCCCAAGCCACATATGTCAAAGCCATTCCTACTTTACCAACATTACACCATTAAAAGCTCTATATTCCTTCATCTATTAACTTGACCAATGTCTTATTTTTGCCTTCCTTCCACTTCAACTTGCTGTCTGTTATCAAACTTGCTACCAACTCAAATATTATCACTTTATTTACGTCATCCCACTGCATATTGCAGGACCTGAGGACTAAATCTATTGTGGTAGTTGGACATGTAACTGGTAATCCCTACATTTTAGACAATTCATCCTTTGATGTTGCTATACTTCATCATTTTAATACTAAATACGCCTTTCTGAATACTTACACTGATGCATTTATTCATTTGCCAACTCCATCTGCATCTGAAAAGGCATTTGTAATTGACAGTAATACTACTCTTTGGTACAATCGATTAGGTCACACTTCACATAAGATACTTCATATTTTAAAGCTTTCCAGTGACCACTCATACTTATTGCCATGTGACACTTGCCATTTTTCCAAACAACAACGTTTACCATTTCATTCCTCTACTATTACTTCTACTCATATTTTTGAACTTATCTACCTTGACATATGGGGACTTTACCGTACCCCTACTCGAACCGGTGCTCGATATATAATTACTTTGGTTGATGATTTCAGTCGTTGCACCTGGACTTTCCTCATGCGCCACAAATCTCAAGTACCTTCCCTGATTGAGACTTTCTTAAATCAAGTTTTTACTCAACATAACTCGTTTGTCAAACATATTCGATCCGATAACGGATTAGAATTCCTTAGTCACCAAACCACTTCCTTGCTTAAAAATCGAGGAATTCTCCATCAAACTTTCTGCCCTTATACTCCCCAACAAAACGGAGTAGTTGAACGTAAGCATAGACATCTCCTTGAAACAGCCCGGGCACTTTATTTCCAATCATATGCTTCTATAACTCTTTGGGGAGATTGCATCTTAACCGCCACCTATATTATTAATCGAATTCCATCCTCAGTCTTGAATTGGGAAACACCATACTTTCGTCTCTTTGGTCACCCTCCTAATTATTCAAACCTTCGTGTTTTTGGCTCTCTATGTCACGCCAAGAACAATCAGCCCCACCTTGATAAATTTTCACCACGAGCTCTCAAATGTGTATTCATCGGCTATTGCCCTAGAAAGAAAGGATATAAAGTGCTTGATCTTAAAAACCAAACAACATTCATCTCTAGGGACGTGTCATTCTATGAGGACAGTTTTCCCTTTTCTACTGCCTCACAATATCCTCAACCAACTATCAATTCTCATATCCATCTATTCCCAGACATGCCTTACTATTCAATTTCCAACCCCACAGATCATTATGATATTACATCTCCTTCCCATATCTCATCTCCATCTACCACGTTACATCCAACTGCCGCATCATCCCCTGACCCAATTATGTCCGACCCAATTATACCTGAAACAACCAATTCTTCGCAAATTCACTTGCGTCGCAGTACCCGCCAGTCACAGGTACCCACTTGTCTTGCCGACTTCGTCACCTTTGCATCACCCAATTCATGCAACCTTCCAACCATTTCTACTTACCCACACTGCTTCCCCTTTGTCCCTTCACCAACCTTTAACGTCTCTCACCTGGCTTTTATGGCATCTGTAAACGCAATTCAGGAACCAATAACTTATTTGGAGGCCAGCACCCAGGCAGTTTGGGTTCGTGCGATGGCAGACGAGCTTAATGACCTGGAACGCAATCACACTTGGAAAATTGTTCCTTTACCCCCTGGACATCATCCAATTGGATGTAAATGGGTATTTATAGTCAAGTTAAACTCAGATGGAACAATTGCTCATCACAAAGCTCAATTGGTAGCCAAAAGATTTCTCCAGATTGAGGGAGTGGATTTCCCTTATAGTTTCTCGCCCGTTGCTAACCACAGTTCGCTTGGTTCTGGCTCTTGCCACCAGTCAACAATGGTTCATTCATCAACTTGACGTGAATAATGCCTTCCTACATGGATATCTCAATGAAACCGTATATATGAAGATCCATACAGGATATGAGAAACATAATCCAGGTGAAGTTTGTTTATTACAACGTCTCTCTACGGATTGAAACAAGTTTCTAGGCAATGGAATCAAGAACTCACTAAAAGACTCCTTATCTTAGGATTTCAACAATCAAGCAATGATCATTGCTTATTTACATATCAAGATAAGGAATCTGATTTTCTGGTCTTCGTGGTATACGTGGATGACATTCTGCTTTGCGGCACAAATTTGGACAAAATTACTCTGGTAAAAACTCATCTACACAAACTGTTTACTATCAAATACATGGGGCAGACAAAACTCTTCCTTAGGTTAGAGATTGCATATTCTCCCGATGGCCTATTTTTAAACCAAAGAAAGTATAGTCTAGATATAATCGCAGACATGAACTTGAGAACTGCCAAAGATACCACCACTCCGCTACCAGTTGGTTTTCCGTCAGCCACTGACGAAGATTCTCCCCTGCTTGATGACCCAGAACAATATCGCAGACTGGTTGGACGCTTATTATACTTAAATTTCAGTTGACCGGATCTTCCGTATGCTATCCATGTGCTCAGCCAGTTTATGCAAGCACCAAGAAAGTGTCACTTTAATGCTGGAATCCATGTTGTTCGCTATCTAAAAGGATCCCCTTCTTGTGGGCTTCATTATTCTCGTACCAATGCCCTTGAACTACATGCATACAGTGACGCTGATTGGGCATCATGCAAAACGACCCGAAGATCAGTCACACGATATTGTGTGCTTCTTGGCAATGCATTAATTTCATGGAAAACAAAAAAACAGAACAATGTTTCACGATCATCCACAGAAGCTGAGTACCGGAACATGGCTTCTATCGTATGTGAGTTGAAATGGCTATCCTATCTATTGTCGGATCTAGGAATTTCAATCACTCACCCAATTCCATTGCATTGCGACAATAAATCTGCCCTCCTCATCAGGTCTAACCCTGTCTTCCACGAACGTACGAAACATCTGGAGATTGACTGTAATTTGGCACGTGACAATTACAAAGACGGATTCGTAGACCTACGTTACATCAACACCAAACACCAATTGGCAGATATCCTCACTAAACGAGTTGGAGAGTCACAGTTCCAGGAGCTACTGTCCATGTAACGACCCTAATTCGGTCCTAGCTGTTTTGATAAAACGTGCTAAATAAAACGAAACGTTCGAATGTAAACTTAAAACATAGTTCGAAAGCATTAAAGTTTAACAACATAATTTAGAGTGTTCTCAAAAAACCGGACTCTATCACCGGACAACCGACGACCTCCTTCCCATGCCCTTTTCATACCTCATCAGCGTCACCTACAAAATCTGTAAAGCGGTCACAATTTATTAAAGGAAACTTCACACACACTACACATTATCTTTTCATTTCTTAATTAAACCGTATACACACGCGTGAATTATTCCTTTTAACCATTTTCTTATTTCCTTCTTCTTTTACCCTTATCATTCCCCTCATACTTTAACTTTACTGTTGCCGAGAGTAACATGTTCGGTACATGTCCCGCCCAAGCCAACTGTTAGCTGTTGGATGACTCGACGGGCCATATGCTTCCCTTCCCCGGGTGGATACTTAAGCGCTATCCTTTTTTCCACCCAGATCCGTTCTGCCCTTTCGTACGTATCTTTCCATCTGTGGAACTTATCGTCCTCTTCATCAGAGATACCTTTCCTTTGGCGAATCGTGTACTAGGCACGATGTCGGGTTCGGTCGGACGATCCATCCTTCCTCACCCCGAGTCTTATTAACATTTATCTCATTCATTCGTGTCTTTTTCTTTCTTCTTTAATGCCCCAATCTCGTTCCCTAAGTCTAAACCTTCCCTTACTATATTGTGTTCACTCCGCTTACCTGTTGTTTTCACCTGTTATAATCTCTGGTGCTTCCCTACAATTCGTAACATATTTCAATACTTCATTTTTTTGACGTTATTATATTATAATTGACTGTTTAGTTACCGCAGACCCTTCGTATCTTTCTTCTTCACGATCCGACGTTGAAATGCGACGAAAAAACCCTAATTGTATGTTTCCGCGATAAAGCTATTCTGTTCCTGAAATCCGCGACAAAACGACACATGGTTTACATTTTCGCGACAATTTATGAAGTGCTTCATTTCAGCGACAATTTTCTCTCTTCGGGAAATTCGCGATAATTTTCAATGTAAGAAATTTTCGCGATAATTTTCCACGTTAAACATTTTCACGACAAAGTTTCTTACCAGAATTTCCGCGATAACGACTGTAGTTCTGTTTTCGCGACAATTTGTGTTGTTCCGAAATTTTCGCGATAATTTCTTGCTTTGGCGTTTTTTTCCGTACGTTTTTGTGGTTTAGTGATAAATGACTTGTTTTTGGGCCTTCTAACCTCTATTTATAGGCATTTTAACTTTCCTAATTCACATTTTGACCCCTCCCACTTTTCATTTTTACCCCTCCTTAATCTTTTGTTTTACTTTTCAATCTTTTCGTTTCTTTTATCGTTCTTTCGTTCCCGTATCCCTCGTTATTTCTCTTCTAGACTTTATCACTATATTCCCTACTATCATTCCAACATTTCTTTTTCCTGGCTATTACAGTCCAAGCTTCAGTTGGTTAATCCAGATACGACTTCAGCATGTGGGGGGACTGTTGAGATTATGTAATATGTTAATTATTAGCTTGATATTTAGTTTAGCAGTTAAATCAGACTCTGTATAAATACCCATGTAATTATGATGTTCAATACATAATTTTATTTCCAATTATCTTGACAACCGCTGATGAAGCTTTTCATTGATCTTCTAAGCTTCTATACTACGAAGGACCAAATATTCTCGTAATAGTTAACGTGGATTGACATGTCGGTTGTATTCCATTATTTCTCTCCTCCACCAAATCGAGGTCCTTGCTCATAAGATCATCATTAGAGTCCTTAGATTATAGTCGAAATATAAGAGATGAAAATGAATGTGATCAAAGTTCCCATAACTGATGCTAAAGTAGCAGTTTATTATTACTTTATTCCTGAAAACATGTTGTATAAATACAACGACTCTGATAATTTTAATTCAAGGAAACAGTTTTTCTTCCAGACTTTATTTCCTCTTTACTTGCTTTCCCTGTTCTCAATCGACGTGTAACCGTCATCTTCTTCAACTTTTCCGGCCAAATTGATCGGAATTCTGTCTCCGCAGCAGCTTCAACATGGTATCGGAGCAAGATGATGATCTTATTGCTGCGGATAATGTCAATTTACCTCCTATTCACCCAGGGGCTACGGGTAATGCTAATTCCCCTCTTTACATTCATCCAGGGGACAATTTGAATTTTTTCCTTGTTACTCCACTTCTAAATGCCAATAATTTCGTCACTTGGCGCCGATCATTTATGCTTGCCCCTTCTTTCAAGAACAAATTGTCGTTCATTGATGGATCAGTTTCAGAGTCGAATGTCGATGACCTAGAATATGGCGATTGGCAAAGATGCAATGATTTGGTTGTCTCATGGTTATTGCGATCTATGGAGACATCCCTAGCACAGACAATTTTCTATATTGACTCAGTAAGAAAGATTTTGGAAACTCTTTCAAATCGATTTGGACAACCGAACGACAATCGTGTATGTAAGATTCATGCAGATATCAGTGCCCTAACTCAAGGTAATTGTACTGTAGATGATTACTTTACAGAACTCTCAGTATTATGGCAAGATTTACGCAACTACAGGCTTTTCCCTCATTGTTTATGTTGATCATGTCAATCTAACTACTTTGAGTACTTTGCAGAGGAAGGATTTGGTTTTCAAGTTTCTCAATAGTCTAAATGAATGCTATTCATCAAACAAATCACAGTTACTTGGTCAGCGTCCATTTTCTACCATTGATGAGGCATACAACGCTATAATAAGTGACGAATCACATCGAGGAATTCCAACAGCATTACTGATTCCTGATGTAATTGCTATGTATGGGAAAACTGCTGATAAAAAAACTTATCATGTAGCTATTGAAAGAAGAATGGACATCTCAAGGAACAATGTTATGGGCTGATTGGATTTCCAGCTAATTTCAAGTTCACTAAATCAAAAAACTTGTCAAGAACAACAGCATCTATAGCGAATCAATCCTTGGTAATGCATACCTCTAATGATACCACCACGCCTGCATCAACAACTTCACTAACACCAGAACAAATTACTCAACTTTTGGTTTTATTGCAAAATCAATAATCAGAACACAAAGAATGATGCATCTGCTCTAGCTATTACCAATATGGCTTCAACTTCTAGAGGTAAATCTCTTTGCCTTTCTGGTTATAGTTATTCTATAAATAAGTCTATGGTGGATGCTCCACATACATGCCATTAGATTCTTGATTCTGGAGCTACTGAACATATGTCATATGATAAATGCATATTCAGTAGTTTGCATGAAATATCTGGTTTATATGTTAAATTGACTAATGGATATATCAGTACTCTATGAAGTGGAAATTACACATGTTGGATCAATTACATTTGATGATGGTTTTATCTTAAGTGGAGTGCTTTATGTTCCTTCATTTCAGTACAATCTGATATTTGTGCCTCGATTAACCAAAGCTTTGAATTGTTATGTGTTGATGTATGGTGATAAGTGTTGGATTCAGGGCCGCTCGCCTTGGAGGACGATTGGGATTGCTAAACTGGACAAGGGGCTTTATGTGCTGAATAAATCTGTTTTTCTTTCTTGTGACAATTCATTTGTTAGCTTGAACTTAGAATTGTCTGTTTCCAATAATAACTTGTTTTTTAAAACTTGGCATCATAGATTAGGTCACCCTACTTATATCACTGCCTCTCATATCAAAGAAATCTCTCCTAAATTGCCATTAAATCTTGATTGTGCATGTGAGCCCTACCACAAGGCAAACACAAGCGCTTTCCTTTTTCTGATCATATCAAAAACTTTATAAAACCATTTTCCTTAGTTCATGTTGATACATGGGGACCATATGAGTCTGCAGCCATTGAGGAGTACAAATTCTTCATTTGCTTTGTTGATGACATCACCCGATTAACTTGTGTATATCTAATAAAATCCAAGGGTTAAGCTAGGACCCTTATTCCTCTTTTTTGTAATATGGTTGCAAAACAATATGATCATTATGTCCAAATCCTAAGATCAGACAATGCCCCTGAATACAAATTATCCAATTTCTTTGCTGATCAGTGCATCATCCACCAAACCACTTGTGTTGAAACTCCACAGCAAAATGCTGTTGTGGAGCTATAACTCCAGCACCTATTCGTGATGGCTAGATCTTTACTTTTTCAATCTGGCTTGCCTATTCATTTTTGGGGTTACACCATTCTTGCAGCCACATATCTGATCAATCGACTCCCCTCAAGAATACTACACTTTAATACCCCATATCACATGCTACATAACTAAAGTCCTTCACTATAATCATCTTCGTGTCTTTGGGTGTTTATGTTTTGCATCTGCTCTCAAAGCACACATAAAGAAGTTTGATTCTCGATCTAGAACTTGTATATTCATTGGATATCCCCTCCCTGTCAAGGGATATCGGTTATTTGATATTCACACCCATGACATTTTCTATTCTCGGGATGCCACATTCTATGAATTGCAATTTCTTTATGCATCTAACCCTTGTGACTTTAGCCCTCTTTTGCAATCCACTTCAATTCTTCCGCTGCCACACCCACTGCTATTGACACATCCTTAATTCCTCATCCTCCTATCCCTTCATTTGATTCTACTCCTCCTTCTTCACCTGGTTCTGCTTCTATACCTTCACCTGATTCTGCTCTTGTTCCTCCAATTGATTCACCTTCTTCTCCAACTGAAACTCAACCCCCATCTACACCAATTGTGCCTCCTTTTCGCCACAGCTCCAGACCACGTCGACCACCTCCATGTTTGCAAATATATGATTGCAATTCTGCCCAATCTACATCTTCCACCCCTTACCCGATCGATAAATTCGTTTCCTCCACTCAATTGAGTCCCTCATTTCAAGCATTTGCTGCTTCTTTGAACCAGATTACCGAGCCTCACTCTTTTCTAGAGGCCAGCACCAATCCAGTTCGAAATTTCAGCTCTTCATAAAAATTAAACTTGGGATATTGTATCTGTTCCTCTTGATCAACACACAGTTGGCTGCAAATGTGTATATAAAGTGAAGTTCAATGCTGATTGCTCCACACCACAGTTCATTTGTGAAGCACACCACAGTTCATTTGTTTTTCTCTTTGGCAGCCCAACACAAGTGGTATCTTTACCAACTGGACAATGATAATGCTTTCCTCAACGGCGATCTTTAGGATGAAGTATTCATGCAACTACCATATGGATTGCCTCTTGAGAGGGAGTGTGTTGTTGCTGCCACTCCAGCCAATCATACGCCAGTTTGTAAGCTACTTAAGGCCTTATATGAATTGAAGCAATCTTCGAGGCAATGGAACATTAAGCTTACGGAAGCTATATCATCATTCGGCTTCGTTCAATCCAGGTAAGACTATGCATTATTTCTGAAAACTTATGATAATGGTTCCATGGTTGCAATGTTGGTATGTACTAGGGAGTGATTCCTCTGAGCTCATTGATCCTGTTGTGCATGACTTGGGTACCAAGTTCGGTTTAAAAAATTTGGGAACTCCAAGATACATCCTCGGAGTAGAAATAGCTAAGTCTCATACAGGGATTGTGTTGTGCCAACGAAAATATGCCTTGGACTTGATTGAGGAATATGGACTGCTCGGAGCCAAGCCTGTCTCTACTCCAATTCAACCGAACCACAAATTGGTTCACAACGAAGAGAATCTGATAAATCCTGCCGAATACATAAGGTTAATTGGGAGGCTGATTTACCTTACCTTCACTAGACCAGATATATCATAGTCTGTGCAAATTTTGTCTCAGTTCCTAGATAAGCCATGTCAATCTCATTTGCAATCAACATTCAGAGTGTTCAAATAATTAAAGCAAGCACCGAGACTAGGAAATCTTCTTGCCGAGGCACTCAAACACTACACTACTTGGTTATTGCAATAGTGATTGGAGCACATGTATCGAAACAAGTAAATCGGTATCAGGATTCTGTGTATTCTTTGGAGATGGACTGATTAGCTGGAAATCCAAGAGACAAACCGTAGTGGCTAGAAGTTCAACCGAAGCTAAATTTAGAGCCCTATCTTCACTAACTTGTGAGCTTATGTGGATACAAGATTTATTATCAGATTTCGGCATTACTATAGCTACTGCACAGGTGCTATGTGACAATAAATCAACCATTCAACTTGACAAGAACCTTGTTCTACATGAAAGAACTAAACATCTTGCACGAGATTGCCACTCCGTTCGAGAAAAAGTTACAGCTGAGTTAATATTGATAAGCTATGTGTCCACTATGAAACAGGGTGCTGATGTTCTAACTAAAGGATTGACAACAAATCAGTTTCACGCTTTAATTTCCAAGATGAGAATGAAGAAAATACATTCGCATCTTGAGGGGGAGTGTCGAAATACAAGAGGTGAAAATGAATGTGATCAAAGTTCCCGTAACTGACGCTAAAGTAGCAGTTTATTATTAGTTTATTCATTAGTTTATTCCTGAAAACGTATTATATAAATACAGCGACTCTGATAATTAATTCAAGGAAACAATTTTTCTTCCAGGCTTTGTTTCCTCTTTACTTGCTTTCTCTGTTCTCAACCAACGTGTAACCATCATCTTCTTCCTCAACTTTTCCGGTTAAAATGATCGGAATTCTGTCTCCGCAGCAGCTTCAACATTATAGGACATTCCTTTTAGTTTTCAAAACATTTTCTATAGGCATTTGTGCCTCAGACACAGATAATCGAGAAGGGTGTTTCTCCCGTGGTGTAGACTCGTGTGGTTCGATACTCACACAAAACTTCTTGAAATTAGTTAGGCTTCCAATTTTTTATTAATCCTTTCACAATTGCACAATTTGATACATGTGTCCAATCATTAGTTATGGGTTTGGATACATACGCGAACATTTGTTTAATTCTCAGCTTGTCACACAGGTTCTGTAATTTCCGGGTGCCATTATCATATACAATAACCTGAGGCACTCTATGTTGGCATTGATAATTTGTTATATCGTTCTTACGTTCTGGGCCTACCACATGCACTAAGTAGTCACTAACAATTGGGCCCTGTGATAACATATGTAAACGGGCCAGGAGATCCATTAAAGATAAGGACTTAAGTCAGTTAGTCTGAAGTATAAATATTGTTCATTCTTTGCAATTCTGTAGATAGCGAAACTCTAATACTTGTGTTGTGCGATTTTGTGACGGTTCAACTCCTGTGAATCTCTTCTATCGGCTAGAGGCCTGCTACGTTATACTGCATGTTGATGTGACACATTTCGTTGATATCTCTAAGTCTTACTTGTGAAACTCCTCTAAAAACTACTACAGAAGTGTTTCTGTTCACCTGTTGAACTTGAACACTAGTTTGAACCTAATTCGTGACTGACTTGAACCCCTAGTTTGAGTCTGATGTCCTTGTGAGACAGACCTACTGATTCTTGACGTACATTTGAGTATTCTTGAACAGATTTGAACAAAACGGTAAATGTTGACTAGGCTTTTTTTTGTATCTACTAATTTGGTTGTTAGTTTGCAGGATAACGTTGAGTAAAACTTTGATGGTTCTTGATCTTAGATCTGTATTCACAAATCTAAGTCAGTCATCGTTGGGATTGTCACTGCTGAAATTTACGGCTTGCTGGAAATAATGAGCATTCTCTAAACCCTAAATCTTGCATTTAATTACTTGCATTATTGTGTGATTCTTGATTAGCTTATGTGTGAAATTTCTGTGTGAAGAACATTTCAACAGTTTGCTAATTAGTGAAATATATCGCAGGGTAATTAGTGGATTGCCGATACGATCGATTCTGAGATAAGAATCGTGATCAGATACCACTTTAAAATCGTTGTGTTACGTTTACCGCTTTTTGAATACTAGAAATAAATAGGATTTGAAATACAACAAGTGATGGAAATGCGGGGTACTTGCTAAATAATCGTATTTAGTTGAGTATTCTGAAAATTAGCTCCTTGGATATCTCTTACATGTATGCTTTTGTGCTTACTTGATTGCTTGCTGGAATGCCGCTATTACATTTTGTACTGTGTGATTAAGCATGACTGATACGGGTGAATCTAAGGATGTAGTGTCTAAGGACAGTAACCCCGTTAGAACATGGTGGTTTTTAAATAAACCACCAAAGTTCAATGGAAAAGACTTTGGTTACTGGAAGACGAATATCCTAACATTCCTTAAACAAGATTTAAAAATCTATAGATGTGTAGTTTATGGAACGGGTTTGGTACCAGATATGGAACTATAACCTGTTTCTGTTAAAAAGATTCTGCTATTGAATTGAATGCTAGATGCTCGAGTTCCTTATTTTATGTATTGACTGTTACTTAGTTTAATAAAATATCTAGTTGTAAAACTGCACATGAAACATGGTCTAAACATGAAATATTGTATGAATGAACTTCTAGAATTAGAAGAACCAAACTAAATATGCTTAAAGAAGAATTGGAAATGTTCTCCATGCTTAGTGATGAATCTATGATTGACCTGCAGCAACGTTTCATTCTCCTTGTGAATGAAATGGAATTGTTAGGTCTTAAAATGTTAAACGAAGAAAAAAACTCTAAAGTCTTTAAAAGTCTAGATAATAAACGGGAGATCCTTAGGACAACCATAGAACAAACCAAAGATCTAGATATCCTAAGTGTAGATAAACTTGATATTGCCCGAGGTTATTTATGTAATTATGCTAACCTCGAGGCTCGTCCGACGTGGCTATGTAGTATTTTCTGTATTTTTATATGTCTATCGCGAGGCGTTCTAGAGAGTATTCTCGTAATTCAGGCATGCTGGACCCCATATAAGGCTTCTGTAAGTGTTTTGAGATGTTTTGGGTTATTTCGGCACCGGATGGGGCCAGGGGTATTTTCTTAATTTGCCACCCGGGAGCACATCGACCGGGTGCGATGATGTTATGTGGCTGCGTATTCACTGTTTGGAGGCAAAGAACTTATATACGAGGTTTTCCGGTATTTTCTCATCGCATTTCCGACTAAACTCTCGAACGGAATGGTGTCCCGAAGTTCCGTGGAGCTGTGACACATATTCCGGATTAATTGGATATTTTCTATGTAAGTTGGGCTAATTTGACTAAGATTGGGCTTTTGGACCTTAAGTTCACTTATTGGGCCGAATTTTTCTATAAATACAAGACTCTATGCCCCATAAAAGGGTTCAGACAATTATCACGCTCCCCAAGGCAAGACTTCATTTTCCTGCACTGTAGACTCGCGAATTTTCGCTCGTAGTTACGACTTATCGCACGTAGCCGCGAGTTATTGGTTCTGCACTGTTCCAATCGCGACTTATTGCTCAAGCCTGACTCTCGCTACTTATTGCACTGTTCCAGTCGCGACTTATTGCTCCAGCCTGACCCTCGCGACTTGTTGCACTGTTCCAGGCGCGAGTGATCGCCAGTAGTCGCGAGTTATTGACCACAACTCGCGACTGCACCTCTTCCCAGGGCAACGGAGTGTTTTCGATCGTTTTTGGAAACGTTTCCATCTTGATTATTGTTGTCACATCATTATACATGTATTTGTTGAATATCATAGTGAAAACCAAGGTAGAGCTTCGCTCTCCCGAGGACGTAAGCTCACACATTGTGAGCCCAACCTCGTATATCGCTTGTGTCCTCACAATAATTAAATTTCGAGTAATTAAAAATTGATTGATCTAAAAATAAATACCCAAAATATTTTTAGACTAGATCAGAACTGTTTGACATTTTATTAACTAAAGAACTGCATCTTAGGAGTAGACAACAACTAATTGAAAAATCATATTTTCTCGCTTTAAAGACCACTAATCATCAACTAGTAAAAATTGTAAACAAAAACCTAAGTCTAAGAAATATGTAAATCCAGTACGTTTTAACCTCCTAGCAAAGACTCTATGACTGAATCTAAAAGTTATTCAGACATGGAGATCTCCCTACTGGCCAAAAAAATTCAAAAACTCTTGAAAGCAAATAAATCTTGTAAAACTGATAATGAAAAATTGAGGAACATTATATGTTTCAACTTTAAGAAACCAAATCACATTAGAATTAACTGTCTCTTATTGAAACATGATCCCGAAAAGAAAAAATCAGTTTGCAAGCTGTACTTGATGAAGAAATGTCTTCATCAACCGAATCTGAAAACTGTGGTTATGTTTCTCTTGGTGAAGAGAACCTAGCCTTAGTTAGCATAAATCAGATTGAATCTGACACTGAGGTCAGTTCAAATAATTCTGAAGAATGCCGTGATTTGCTTATAGAATTTGCAAAACCGGTTAAAAAATATTCTGAACTCGAAAACTTATTGAAAGAAAAAATTGAAAATTTTCAGAAACTGAACATTGAAAATAACCCCAGTACTAAGAGTTTAAATAAAATTTTAAGTGTTCAAAAGAACTTCTTTGATAAAACAGATCTATGATTCAATTCAAATTCTGAAAAATCATGTGAAAAATATTTTGTGCAATTTGTTAAATGCTTTGCCCCTGACTGTTTTGATTACTCGTTGCGTTGCATGCTGTTAATACTGAAACTGAAAATGTGCATAAATTTGTACTTGCCTGCTAGATCTGATTCTTTTGTTAGAAAATTTGTGAAAACTACTACTACTGATAATTTAGACAATATAATACATGTGTCTGATAGTAACATAAAGCATGATCAAGATGAAACTCAAAATGTTTTAAGCAACCCTGCTAGACATGGTACAGGTTTCAATACAAAATCTGTTCAAAATGCAATGCATGCTTCTAAGAGAAAAGATAGATCATACCCTTTGAATCGTACTCTCATTAGCATGTCTGCATGTATTAGATGTACTAAAGAGAAATTTATATCCATCAGTATGCTGATAGACATATTAATGTATCTTAGAAATCATGAAAATCTTAAGTTTTATAGTATTAATCAAAAAATGGATTCCTATATAAATGCATGTCTGGATTCTCGATAGTGGTTGCTCCCGACACATGAAAAGAAATATGGACTTATTGATTAACTATAAAAGTTCTAGAGGGGGTAGAGTTACCTACGTGGACAACTCTAACGGTAATGTAATAGGTATGTGAATTTTTAAATTTGGGTCTTTTGAAATTTCAAATGTATTACATATCGATAACTTGATGCATAATTTGATTAGTATTAGTCAATTATGTGATTCTGAACATGATGTTTCTTTTTGCAAAGATGCATGTTATGTTTACAAGCATGATGAATTAATCTTTAAAGCATGCAGAGTGAAGAATGTTTATGTGCTAAATAGAATTGATAGCCTTGATGCATGCCTAATTTCCCAAAATGATACTACTCTCGAATGACATAGAAAACTAGGACATGTTAATATAGATTTAATTTAGAAATTACAAAAACTTAGATTAATTAGGGGTCTAGATAAAAAATTCAATAAAATTGAGTTTAATTGTGAAGTGTGTGTTAAGTCTAAGCAAACAAGAGTGAGCTTTAAGAAGATTAATGGAATCAACTCATCTAGAAAATTAGATATACTTCACATAGATTTATTTGGGGAAATAAAACCATTTAGTATATGGGGAAAATTTTGGTGTTTTGTAATTGTAGATGATTATTCTAGGCTTATCTGGGTCTTCTTTTTAAAACTTAAATCTGAAACTGTATCATATTTTAAAAATTTTAAAAATGAATGGGAAAATAAAATGGACCTTAAAATAAAATTTTTAAGAAGTGATAATGGAGGCGAATTTAATGACTCTGGCTTTACATATTTGTGTAAAACTCGGGAATTGAACATAACTTTACCTGTGCTCGAACTCCTGATCAAAATGGAGTAGTCGAACGAAAAAATATAATACTTCAAGAGATGGCTAGGTCAATGCTAATCGAACATAAAACCCCAAAATATCTTTAGGCAGAAGCTATAAATTCAGTCTGTCATGTAATAAATAGAGTCTCTAATAGAGGTATCCTTAAGAAAACTTCTTATGAACTTCTCTTCGGTAAAACCCTAAATGTTGCATACTTACATGTATTTGAGTGTAAATGTTTTGTCCATAAAAATGATAAGATTAATTTAGGAAAATTTGATAGCAAAAGTAGGGAAGATGTCTTTGTAGGATATTCTTCTAGTAGAAAAGCTTTTAGGGTGTACCTAAAAAACAAAAGTCATTAATTGAATCAATTCATGTAAAATTCTTTGATGAAACTTCAAAAAATCTAGAAATTGACCAAACTGAAAATAAATCATAATTTGATAGTGAGTATGAACGGTTTACTCTATCTAATGAAGAAAAAAATTCAGACCTTAAAACCAACGAATTAAGTGAAATTGAACAAATCCATGAACCTGTTTTAGCACATAAACTTGCTTATATTTCAAATATGCCTAAATGTCTTGATAAATCTAATATTCTGAGGGATGTGAATGAATCTATACGTACGTGTAGATCCTTTAATGCCTTTTGTGAGTTATATGTTTTTATTTCATTAATTGAACCTAAATGTGTCAAAGATGCTATTTGTGATGCTAATTGCATTAATGCTATGCAAGAGGAACTGTTACAGTTTAAGAAAAACAGAGTTTGGGAGTTAGTTTCTCCTCTGAATAATCAAACCATCATTGGCACTAAATTGATATTTAGAAATAAGTTAGATCAGTATGGAAACACAGTTAAAAATAAAGCTAGGTTAATAGTTCAGGGTTATAGTCAAGAAGAGTGTATAGATTTTGGTAAAACATTTTCCCCCGTAGCAAGAATGGAATCAATTCGAATATTACTTGCATTTTCAGCTTATAAAGGCTTTAAGTTGTTTCAAATGAATGTTAAAATTGTGTTTTTGAACGGTTATATATCTGACAATATTTTTGTTAAACAGTCATTTGGCTTTGTTGATCCATCCAAACATGATCATGTGTTTAAACTGCACAAAGCTTTATACGGTCTGAAGCATGCTCCTAGATTTTGGTATGAAAGACTAAGTTCATTCTGAATATCTTGTAGATATAGGAAAGGATGTGTAGACAAAACATTGTTCATAAAGTGTGTGAAAAATGATTTAATAATTGTTCAAGTTTATGTGGATGATATTATATGGTAATACAAATCCTGATTTAAATGCTTAATTTTGAGAGATTATGTCTAAAGAATTCGAGATGAGCATGATGGGTGAATTATTTTTTTGTCTAGGCATGCAGATTAAGCAAACTGAATCTGCAATTTTCATCTCTCAATCTAAATATGTAAATGAACTTTTAAAGAAATATGAAATATATAATGCAAAAACTATGAAAACTCCTATGCAAACACATCAGAATTTGACATTTGATAAAAATGAAGAATGTGTAAGTGAAACACTTTATAGAAGCATGATAGGTTCATTGCTTTATGTTACATCTTCCAGACTGGATATAATGTTTGTTGTGTGTATATATACTAGATTTCAATCTAATCCCAAAGTTTCACATTTAAAAGGTGTGAAAAGAATATTTCGATATCTACTTGATAATGTTAATATTGGATTGTTTTATCCTAGATTTTATTACTTGAATGTTACTGTTTAATCTGATGCTGATTATGATGGATGCAAACTTGATAGAAAAAGCACTAGTGGCTCTTGTCATTTTTTTGGACCTTGCTTAGTGTTTCTGTTCACCTGTTGAACCTGAACACTAGTTTGAACCTAATACGTGACTGACTTGAACCCCTAATTTGAGTGTTCTTGAATAGATTTGAACAAAACGGTAAATCTTGACTAGTTTTGTTTCTTATCTACTAATTTGGTTGTTAGTTTGCAGGATAACGTTGAGTAAAACGTTGATGGTTCTTGATCTTAGATATGTAAATACATATCTAAGTTAGTTATCGTTGGGACTGTCAGTGCTGAAATTTACGGCTTGCTAGGAATAACTAAGCATTCTCTAAACCCTAAATCTTGCATTTAATTACTTGCGCTATTGTGTGATTCTTGATTAGCTTATGTGTGAAATTTCTATGTGAAGAACATTTCAATAGTTTGCTAATTAGTAAAATATATCGCAGGGTAATTAGTGGATTGCCGATACGATGGATTCTAAGATAAGAATCGTGATCGGATATCACTTTAAAATCATTATGTTACTTTTACCACTTTCTGAATACTATAACTAAATAGGATTTAAAATACAACACCCTAAACATGGAAATAACATTCGTCAACAAAAATTTATTGAAAGTATCCTTAGCGATTTATACCATTTAAAAATCTTGATGTTCTTGCTCTAGTTTCTTAACGAGAAAATGAAACCAAACAAAGTAGTTTACATACTAGGTTTCACTTTAAATTTACAACAGTTTATTCTTGCAATTTTGTTATATGTAATAATGAAATACATAATCTTAACCAAGTGTCATTCCAATTGGAAATAGTCAGGAACAAGGAGCATCGTCATTATAATAAAATGCAACAATGCTAAATTTATCTCAACCCTCATGAAGCTAAATTTAGCATCTTGTTTCTGAAAAATCTTAAGAGTCTTGTTGTAGCTAATATCTTTACATTCATAAAAGATTATTACTTAAATTTCTCCTGACAAACAAAACCTGTCTGGATTTGCTTGTCGTATCTTGTCTTCTTCTTGGAATTACCACTATTTCTCAGATTCTAAAAACACCCTCTTTTTCCCCATTCTTTTCTGTGTACCTGAGGTTTCTCTCAAATGCAGGTGTCCAGAACCCAGAACTCGTCTCTGTGGCCACTGGGTAACTGATAGAAATCGGCATCAGACAAAGTCCCCGGCTTCGTAGTCCTTGTTTTATTCCTTCATTACAAGTCTGCATCATCAATCACAATGAATTGTTGATTTAGATATCGATACGGGTTTGATTTAATTCATCACGACGTACCTGATGGATTTGATCTACAGATGATTTTGTATTGAAGTAAGGAGAACTGAGTACCTGAAATTAGATCAGATTTTAACATTTTGAATCGTGGCCTCTTGTTTATGTTCTTCTTTACTTACATTTACTTGGTCATGCAGAAATTTGATGTACTCAATTGCTTCATGAAGTACTGAAGCAGTATCTGTCTGAATGAGTAAAAGCTTATCAATTTTAGGTTGCTGAATATGAAACAAACCAGTGAAATTTAACCTTTCCAAAAGGTGAAACCAGCTGCTGGAGTGCAGTAACTCGATCACCAAGCTTCTCCTTTCTTACCTGCTTGAAGAAAAAAGATGAACAACTTGAAATTATGTCACAAGGGTATTCATATTTTTCACCTTAAAAGTTGGTAAAGGCGATGGAGTTTCAATACGTTGACGTTTCGGTATCGGATCGGACTTCGTTCCCCACATGGAGCTCTTATGCAGAGGTGGAGTTTGTTCCCTTTGATTCTGAGATTTAGAACAAATTTGTATTAGATCAAGGGAACAAAGAAAAAAACCTAGGAAAAGATGATTATTGGTGAGTTGAAAAGATTTGCCTGTGAGCTAAATTCGAATTTTTTAGATCTTTTGGTATGTTCAGGAGGTAAGGGAGCAAACTGGGGTTGATCGGAAGGCATCAACATCGCCGGAAAATCACCACAACCGGCAAACTGAAACTGATTTTCCGACCGGTTTTCTAGTATATTAGCTGAATTGATCATACCCAAGTTTCCAAAATACTCATCTTGATTCATCATATAACTTGAATCTCCATCGAACAAATTCTCCAATAAAGAAGAAGCAAAAGTATATGAAGATGAACTCAACTGATAACAAGGAGCTGATTCGAGGGAACCACCAGTTTCTGTAGAGTTTAATAACCCTTGATTATAATCTTTGCAAGAATTTGAATCTGTATGAGAATCCATAGCAGTTGTCTGAAGATAATTCCCAAGTGTTTTTCCATCTCCATTACTGCATGATGACAACAAAAGAAAGTGGGAAAAACTGAGTTTTCAAGCAGGTTCCTTTTTCACATGATTACAAAGAAACACGCCCAAAAAGAAACTCATTGTTTTCTGTAAAGTCTTTTGAACTATTACGGACAATGATCATCAAGAGGGACCGGTCCGGACCAAGACAATAACATGAACAAAAGAAACAAACAAACAAAGAGATTAACACAAGAAATAAACTCACCCCAAATCTTGATCCCAACTGTTATCAAAAGGTGACGAAGATCTTGGTGTTTTTGGCCAAAGAAGCCCATCGTGGAAGACATCCAAAGAACACGGCGATATACCGGGAAATAAGAGGTTTCTAGGAGAATTTAGCCACCAAATCCCTTCTCCACAAACTCCACCGGCTTCAAGCTCTTCAGCCATGGATGAGATTCTTCTTGCTCCTTTACTGTACTCTCCTTGTCGTTATAGAAACTAGAAGCTGTGCAGCTTTTCAATTGGGGTTCAAAGCAAAAGTGGTATGTCTATGGAAGATGCTGTGTTTCTACACATATATATATACGCAAAAAACACACGCATACAATATTTAGGGATTTCTAGAAAAATAATACTTATATCATTCTTATTAAGAAAATGCTCTCAATTGCTATGCAAAAAGTGGTTTTGATTGTTTAGGGTTATAAAATATTTTGGCAAAAAGAATTGTTTTACGGAAATTAACTATCACCTTTTAATAAAAACGAGCATAATAAAAAAATATATGTATAAAATAATAAAAATAAGTTTTATGGAAATACTTTCACTAAATATATTAAAACGAGAAAAGCCCGTATTTTGTCATATATTGCACGATACCAGATCATTGTCTTGGGTCCGGACACTAATTTAATTCAAATAATAATAACATAATTATTATTTTAATATACTAATTAATATATATTGTTGGCACATATCCAAAGAAGAAAATAAATTAAGAACAAATATATATTAAATCATATTAACGGTCTTACATCACCAAAATCAGAAGGTTATGTTCCCGTATATTTTGTTAATACTATTTTTTTAAAACGTAAATATTTTTGATGTACATCAATATTATCCTGTGTTCAAAATTCGGGTTTCTTTAATGATTTGTGGGGGATAAAAATGGCAAACTTTATTTTATATTACAATGAAATTTGAGGACACTTTTTCTTCCAAGTCCTCAGCCATTCAAATTCTAATGCGATATGAAACCTTTTGTTCCTATGTTGTTGGATTCATTGATATATTAGATCTAGTTCGTAAGTTTTTCACCGCTTGAGAACCATCCGTGATTTAATACCTAGTTTGAACTGATTTTTATTGAATCAGAGATTTTCGGTTCAATTCAAATATACGGGTATTTTATACATTTATGGTTTATTATGATTCGAACAACAGTTCGTATCAGTTTACATGCACCGGAAAACCTCGTGTTTCATCTAAAAAATCCTTTAAAAACATAAGGAGAATTGAGTTACTAATATCCTGAAACCGATTCAAAATAAAATATTTAATCCAAACTCAAATGAAAATAAAAAAATTAAAACTCAAACACATATTTCAATATTAAGAATAACTAAAAATATATATATCATTGCAACTATTATTTATTTCAATGATAAATAGATCAATATTTAATATTTTTGAGAAAATTATATTTGATAAAAAAATATGTAAAAAGAGAGTCTATCATTCGTAAAAGTTTAATTTACTAAATTATGAAATATTATCATATGATTCATATCTGTGTTTAAATTATATTTGCGTTAAATTATTGTCTATGACACTATATTATCTTTTAAAAATCAAATGAGATAGATCAAACTATAAATTAAAAATGTATTATACAAATTGTAATTATAAAACACAAATATGAAAATAATTAAACTGTGCACCACAAATATTGTGAATTTGATCTCTATTAGATTTACAATTATAAATAATATATTTGTACTCAAAATTTATTTGAATTCATAATTATTTATTTGCACAATTTTGGAAAAATATTGTTCTACAAATATAAATTTATAACTAACATTTTTTAAAAAAATTAACAAATGGATCGTTTTATGTTGAAATAATGAAATTCTCCCACATCGGAAATTGAATGTAGTATGAATTAGTTTATAATAGGGCATATAGATCATAGTAATTGACTTAATTAAGTTTTTTACGGTGTGCTCTCATTCATTTATATGTTATATCTAAGCACACTGTATACATAAATTAACCAGACTCTAGAAATTTAGCATGGTATCGAAGTGGGTTCGGAAAAATCATGCGTAACCTTACCTAGGGCTAGTTCGGTTTAATGAAATTTATCGGTTGGTAGTCCATTGATTTGTATTGTCAAGTCTAACTTGTTATGTGGTTGAACTTGAGGGGAGGGAGTATGTAAAAAATAATGAAATGTTATAGAACGGGAATTGAATGTGGTGTGAATAGATTTATAAGAAGAAATGTGAACTATAGTAAATAATATTTTCAAATATTTTACGGTGTGATTTCATTTCCTTATATATTTTACATGAACGAACTCTTCACGTAAATCCGACTCTAGCAACTTAACATTTTATATGAAGAATGTTAATCCAAAACCAACCTCAACTGATTCCGAATATATTTTATCAAATAAAATTTAAATGAATCTAGAATTAAATACAAAATGATTTGGTTGGATGAGATGACTCCATTAACCCATCAAATTGCCTCGTTTTATGAATTGGTACTGAACATTACACTATATCTATACGTGCAACGTATTTCAATAGTTAGTTACTCTTTTCAAAAATAATTAGTTAAATAAATACAAATATTTAGAAGAAAAAAAGGACAACCATTGGGTTGACGTGGATATATGAGGGTGGGACCCATACAGGGGCACGCGGAGACACACTGTAACAGTGGCGGTCGGGTTATTTTGTCGTTGTGTGGACGCTAGGATAAATATAACATATTTAATGTTCTAATCAATTTTAGTTAATATGTACAAAATTATCTCAAAAGTTATATATATATTTTTTCAGATATTTGATTTTTTAGTATTTTTAAATCTCATAAGAAACATATATATTTAAATTTTTTTAATTAATTTATTTATTAAACATCAATTTTTTATACTTACGGTAATTGGAAAATTGCGCAAAATAACACTGATTCGGACCACGTTATGGTTTTTACCACCAATCGTGATTGCGTATCGTGAATTGTGATTTTTCTACAATTCTATTTAACTAATCGTGAATTAATTTAGCCTAAATAGAACTGTAAAAAAATATAATTTTTTTTGTTCGAATACTGTGTTGGGCAGCTCTATTTAGCCAAACGCGAACTGGTTTGCCCTAGTTTTTTGTTTCTTGCCTTTCTCCGGTGTTTTTGTATTTTTGTTGGTAATTAAATCGTAATGTATCTCCCTTCCCAACTCATAGTCCGTCAGGCGGGATGTGTTAAATATATTCGATTGAAAGCTCTTCAGTTAAGTCCCTGTGTTGGTAATTTGTTGTTGTAATCAAATTTGTTTTCATCCGATGTTATCGTTCCCCCCGTATGTTATTGATAATTTTTGTAAAATTTGGAACATTATTTGTGACAAATTGATTAGTTACGAAATTAGTTATTACGATTTAATTAGTTATGATATTAGTTGTGAAGAATTGATTAGTTACTATATTATTTGTGACGAATTGATTAGTTACGATATTAGTTGTTACGATTTGATTAGTTACAATATTAGTTTTGAAAAATTGATTAATTACAATATTATTTGTGATGAATTGATTAGTTAATATATTATTTGTATATATTAAATCTTGAAATTTCATCGAATTTTTATGTTTTAGGTTTTATAATGACGCACCGTATACAACAACCCGTGGATTCGTCAATTCGCGTTAGGCTGTGAAACATGCACCAATTCACGTTAGGCTAAATAGAGCTGCCCAACGCGGTCAGTTTACGTTAAATCGAACAAAGAAAAGTGTATTTTTTTTACAATTCTATTTAGGCTAAAACAATTCGTGATTGACTAAATAAAATTGCAGATAAATCACAATTCGCGCTAGACAATCACGATTGTTGGTAAAATCATAAAGTGGCCCGAATCGGTAGTATTTTGAGCAATTATCCTTCGGTAGTTTAGTACTTATGTGGGTGAACGTATGATATACAAAGGATATGAATTGGTATTGAAACATATATTTAATTATTATATTTCAAATAATTCTAATAGTTAATATTTTAATTATTTTTAAGGATTGTAGCATGACGAACCTATACCACGATTAAATAATAATGGATGGTTCGGCGATATAAAGTACGGTGAGATAATAAAATTGTGATTTATTATGGCACACAAAACACAAACCTAATTGCGATGTGATAATCGTTAAAAAATCAAGATTTCATCACCGTTGTTAAAACAAGATGTGGATTCATCGTTATTTTGGAAAAGACTAATTTATTATTAATTATATTTGATGAGACCATCGGAACCCGGTACCCCGAACAGGGTCCGAACCATCCCAAGCTATGGCGGCCCAAGCGAGTGGACCAAGCTTGGAGGTCAAATTAAAGGAANAAAATAATGAAATGTTATAGAACGGGAATTGAATGTGGTGTGAATAGATTTATAAGAAGAAATGTGAACTATAGTAAATAATATTTTCAAATATTTTACGGTGTGATTTTATTTCCTTATATGTTTTACATGAACGAACTCTTCACGTAAATCCGACTCTAGCAACTTAACATTTTATATGAAGAATGTTAATCCAAAACCAACCTCAACTGATTCTGATTATATTTTATCAAATAAAATTTAAATGAATCTAGAAATTAAATACAAAATTATTTGGTTGGATGAGATGACTCCATTAACCCATCAAATTGCCTCGTTTTATGAATTGGTACTGAACATGACACTATATCTATACGTGCAACGTATTTCAATAGTTAGTAACTCTTTTCAAAAATAATTAGTTAAATAATACAAATATTTAGAAGAAAAAAAGGACAACCATTGGGTTGACGTGGATATATGAGGGTGGGACCCATACAGGGGCACGCGGAGACACACTGTAACAGTGGCGGTCGGGTTATTTTGTCGTTGTGTGGACGCTAGGATAAATATAACATATTTAATGTTCTTATCAATTTTAGTTAATATGTACAAAATTATCTCAAAAGTTATATATATATTTTTTCAGATATTTGATTTTTTAATATTTTTAAATCACATAAGAAACATATATATTTAATTTTTTTAATTTATTTATTTATTAAATATCAATTTTTTATACTTACGGTAATTGGAGAATTGTGCAAAATACCACCGATTCGAACCACGTTATGGTTTTTACCACTAATCGTGATTGCGTATCGCGAATTGTGATTTTTCTGCAATTCTATTTAGCCAATCGTGAATTAATTTAGTCTAAATAGAACTGTAAAAAAATACAATTTTCTTTGTTCGAATACTGTGTTGGGCAGCTCTATTTAGCCAAACGCGAATTGGTTTGCTCTAGTTTTTTGTTTCTTGCCTTTCTCCGTTGTTTTTGTATTTTTGTTGGTAATTAAATCGTAATGTATCTCCCTTCCCAACTCATAGTCCGTCAGGCTGGATGTGTTAAATATATTCGATTGGAAGCTCTTCAGTTAAGTGACTATGTTGGTAATTTGTTGTTGTAATCAAATTTGTTTTCATCCGCTGTTATCGTTCCCCCGGATGTTATTGATAATTTTTGTAAAGTTTTGGAACATTATTTGTGACAAATTGATTAGTTACGAAATTAATTATTACGATTTAATTAGTTATGATATTAGTTGTGAAGAATTGATTAGTTATTATATTATTTGTGACGAATTGATTAGTTACGATATTAGTTGTTACGATTTGATTAGTTACGATATTAGTTTTGAAATATTGATTAGTTACAATATTATTTGTGATGAATTGATTAGTTAAGATATTATTTGTATATATTAAATCTTGAAATTTCATCGAATTTTTATATTTTAGGTTTTATAATGACGCACCGTATACAACAACCCGTGGATTCGCCAATTCGCGTTAGGCTGTGAAATATGCACCAATTCACGTTAGGCTAAATAGAGCTGCCCAACACGGTCAGTTTACGTTAAATCGAACAAAGAAAATTGTATTTTTTTTACAATTCTATTTAGGCTAAATCAATTCGTGATTGGCTAAAAAAAATTGCAGAAAAATCATAAATAGCGCTAGACAATCACGATTGTTGGTAAAAACCATAAAGTGGCCCGAATCGGTGGTATTTTGAGCAATTCTCCTTCGGTAATTTAGTACTTATGTGGGTCAGTACGTATGATATAGGATATGAATTGGTATTGAAAACATATATTTAATTATTATATTTAAAATAATTCCAATAGTTAATATTTTAATTATTTTTAAGGATTGTAGCATGATTAAATGATAATGAATTTGTTTGGTTCGACTATAGAAAGTACGGTGAGTAATCACATCGTGATTTTTTATGATACACAAAATACAAACTTAATTGCGATATGATAATCGTTAAAAAATCAAGATTTCATCACCTCTATTAAAACAAGTTGCGGATTCATCGTTATTTTGGAAAATACTAATTTACCATTACGTATATTAATTATAATATAATTATATTTATTATTTTTTTATAAATAAGAATATATTAGTATTTTTATATCAATCACGATCATTATATCTCACCACATCTCACTACACTTCAATTTTAAAAAATTAAACCAAACAAACTTAATGTATCGAGCGGTATATTTAAAGTTATAGGTTTTTTTCAAAAAATTAGTACGAGTGGTATACTTCCCAGTATAAAAACATCGGTAAGAGATTCGGAGTGCATGCCACGAACGATAGCGATACGCTTCCCAGCAGCACTCCAGCTTCAACGTTCTCATTACAGGACCTGGAGGCTGTTGTTAGGAAAGTCATTCTGGAGGTCACGTCGGAAAAGAGTGGAACAGAACCACCGGCTATAACCAGCCCTGTTCCAACCAACAGAGGGTACGAGAGCGACCCTGAGACGCCTAGTTCCGATGAAGAGGAGATTGCTAGGCGCGGAATAACAATGAGGAGGCCAAGGTATCAATCTACTCCGCCTCCTCCCATCGGAACTCCAACTCCCGTCCCTGGGACGAGCCAGGAGCAGATGCAGAGACGCATTGACGACCTCACCAAGGAGTTGGAGGCTCTACGAACACACAGGGGTTGCGACCCTGATCTGGAGCGCAACTCGGGACTTTTCGATCGGGCCATGGATGCCCCGATCAAACTGAGTAAGGATGACGACTGGTGGCGCAATCTGCAAATGGCCCAGGCGTCATCCCAGCAATCGGGGAGAGTATCTGCCGCATTGGGAGATTTAATGCTCCCGTTCTCTGAAGATATCTGGGCAGCAGTCCCCGATCGCCACTACCGTAACCCCGAGGGGTTACCCATATTCCGAGGCGACGGTGATCCAATTGATCACGTCGCAGATTTTGAGCTGAGGATGGGAACCGTTCGGGCATCTGATTCACTGAAGTGCCGCATTCTCGCGGCAGGGTTGCAGGGCGACGCCCGAACCTGGTTTAAGAACTTGCCGGCCCGATCCATACAGTCGTATGGCGGATTCATCCTGGCTTTCTCGGAGCAGTTCGCTCCAAACGTAGGACCGCCTCGCAGTAGGCAGGAGCTATATGGTCTAAGATACGTCCCAGCCAAAACGAGTCTCCGTTCTTTTATGGAGAAGTTCAACAGAACCGCCCGGGGTATCAAATTGGAGCTACGTGACAAGATCGATATCTTGCAGGAGGCGAGATCCCCCGAACTTGGAACGTGATGAACTTGAGGCGCTACTTCATATAAGTTTCTGAGCGGGCCTGGACTGGTGACCGTAGCGATCATCCATAAGGCTCCCAAGTGGTGTGACCGCTCTGGCGAGTCAGTTGCTTCCACGCTTGCTGAGTACTTAGGTGAATAAGGCTCCCAAGTGTGTGACCGCTCTGGCGAGTCAGTTGCTTCCACGCTTGCAAGGCACTTACCTGAATCGCATACTCCCAGAACTTGCCACGAGCTCAACTTTTCTTCAGACGGCATCTGCTCAGTAGGAATAATCCTTGCTTCACTGCATTTAGCTTACCAGTAAGAAATTAGGATGGAGTTATCCTGTCAGAAAGCTAGCTGAGTCCGGCACGGGACTATTTTAAGAACCGGGGCTTAAGCTGAAAGATTGCCACGGGATCCAAGAAGGGCCGTGGCAACACCGCCCAGATCATGGCATTTTATTGGACGGATTCAAGCGTGATCTCCTCCCATAGTAGGGGTGCCCTAGCTTCCTAAAGTTGGCGGGTTTCTGGATGTGTTGCTGGAGACCGTTCGGTCCGTATTTGGTTTTTAGCCCCGAACTTATACTTGGAATTCTCAGATTCAATCTCATCAAGCTCCAGCGTTGATCGCTAGATACCGTTCGGGCCATATTTGGGTTTTAGCCCCGAACTTATACTTGGAATTCTCAGATTCAATCTCATCAAGCTCCAGCGTTGATCGCTAGATACCGTTCGGGCCATATTTGGTTTAAGTCCCGAATTTATGCTTGGAGTTATTTATTACGAACTTATCAAAAACAAAAGCTATATTGAAGAAGGAGTTTACAGATACAGAAAGGGGAGTACATGGACAATTGAAACCTATTCTATTTGTCCCTCTTCCTTGTCTGCAACGCCGGACTTATCTGCAATCCAAGCCTTGAGATCCTCCAACTTCTTCCCCCTTTCCTCAACTATCTCATTGACCGATCTCTCCATCAGGTCAAAGAGGGGATAGTTCGGGTCATTTTCCAGCGGGGGTTCATCTAACTCTGGGATCTCACAGAAGTTGCCATCCTTGGTCAACGGGTCCAACGTCTCCCAACGTTCGTCTTCGGGATTCAGACCGAACTTATTGACGATCTGATCCTTCATGTTGTCCATATATTGGGAGACGTTCGGTCCAAATACATTTGCCGCCAAGGCAAACATCAAGGGTGATCGGGCGAACCCGAGCAAGGCCTCCCGAACCGCACTCTCAGTCGACCCTTGGGCCCTGACCAAGTCTTCCTTGAGCGCCGCCCGCTCTTCCTTCAAGGCATCTTTCTCGTTCTGTGATTGCAGTAAAAGCCGGTTGCTCTCGTCAGAAACCTCTTGTATCTGACGCTCCAGCTCCAAGACACGGACCGTGGCGGAATTTGCTGCTGCTTGGGCTTCTCCCGCCTTTGAAGCCGCTAAGGACAGCTCAGTGCCCGCTCCAAGCAGCTCGTTGTTCAGACGGTCCCGGTCCGTCCTGAGCTCTTCTAGCTCCTTTTGTTTTATTTCAACTTGCCTTTGAGCTAAGGCAAGTTGACCTTCCAACTCTTCAGTTGCCGAGGAGGCGCTTCGGCTGAGTTGGACCGCGGCGGCCAAATCCAGGGCCCTTCTGTGCGACTGCAACAGCAGATCGGGGTTAAAAATATGCCCGATCTTATACTTAAAGCAAAAACTTACCACAGCTTGGGATTCCAGATAAGCGGACACCAAGCTGGAGAGGGGACCATCTATACCGGGTGGGTTTTTCTTTCCCAAGAGCCGGTATTCCTCCAAGGTCGCATCCTTCCATGATGGGGGGACTCTTTTCGGTCCCCGGGCCTTGAAGACGGAGCTCACCATCTCCTGGATCGCGCCGCGAATAGCCTCCGGGTCAGAAGTGGACGGGGCTGGTTTGTCCCCGATGGTGATCCCTTTAGTAGGGATCGGGATTGCGGGTTTGCTGACAATGGACCGCAACCTCTTATGTGTGATCGGGGCTTCTTCTTCGGGGCCCCGTTTGCTGGTGGACGCAGAAGCAGACGGCCTCTGGGCCCTATCTCCTAAACTGGACGAAGGGCGGACGTCCTCCACCCTAATAAACCCCTGCAGCAATAACCGCACGACGTTAAGATCCAGGGGGGAATTATTCCCGATCCTATACATGGCTGGAAGGCCTAATGAGCGTATCTTCCTAGAGATAACCTCGTCCACCTCCTCCATGGATCGGGGTTCCGGCCTGTGGCTACTGGAACTCCCTGACGACCTTGATGGCCCAACCGCTTCGCGAGTTTTGGGCCTTGGGGCTTGCAGCTGCGCCTCTTTCTTAGCTTTCGAAGCAGCAGCTACCGCGGCCAATCGGTTTGCAGACATGGTGTCAGTAGAATCTGCAAAAAGAAAATAATGAGGATCAGGAAGCATGAATTGGGAAGGGCCAAATCGTACCCGATCCCTCTGACTCAGACGAGTCAGAACTGGAGCTGAAACCCTTCGGGGCAGGGGCCCCTTTTCTCCCTGCCACCCCGATCTCTATCAGCTTCTTCTCCCGAAGGATGTCAATTCTCTTCAGACGCCGTTCGGGAGGAGGAAGCATCGCCAAAGTGTTGGCAGTATCAGGGCGGGAGGGATTGAACCGGGATCGGTCCAATTTCCCAATGTTCGGGTGCGTCGTTAGGAAGGTAACTTTCAGCAAGTCCTCCCTCGGGATACCTATCCAGACATAGCAAGATTCCCATTCGTGCAGGGAATCTTCCTTGTCAACGATAATGCAATCCTTCGTTCGGGTAGCTATGTAATATAGCTTGCGACCCCCTAACGACCGCCGACCCATGCGGGATCCTACCATGAACAAATTGAAAAAATGCCTGAGGGTGGGTTCTACCCCCTGTTTGTGGCAGTAAAAGATGAAGGCTACGATGTATACGTAGCTGCCCGGAAAAAGGGCGAAGGTCGGGCAGTGGATTTCCTTAAGGACTGCCGCGACGAAAGGATGAAGGGGGAATCGCAGGCCCGCTCTAAGGGAAGCATAGCTGACCGGAGTGGCGCTAGCGGGAACATTCATCTCAGCGGGAAGGAAGCAGGGAACATCTTCCTTCCCCCTCCAAATGGGGTAATGGGCTGGTATGGAGAATTTTGCCCTGAGGGCTTCAAGATCCATGGTCTGCACATCTGGGTATCTAGACTTACGAGGTGCCATAGGTGATTACCTTGGAAATAGGTTGAAATTTGGAGATGGATGATGCTGGAACGCGAGTCGCCGGAGTATTCAAGCGCTGGGAAATCAAAGCAGAGAGTGAGAATGGCCGCGCTAAAGAGAAATCCTGACTCTTATATGGCGAATTGCCCAATCATGTGATGCCACATCATTCCTGCAGGCGACTGCAGTCTGACAGCCTGCCCCCTCCCTGGAATACGGAAAGACGTTAGCGGTTGCAGAACCTGGAATTACGCCCCTGCCATTCCTTTATTCTGGATTTCAAAATTCAAAATTTTACTTGGCAAAACTCCCAAGTATAGGATCGGGCCCTAAAGGCATCTTGCAATCGGTTCGGGTGCTGGTTCCGAGTTATGATCGGGCACATATGCGCGACGGTCTCGATTTGTTTTCGAACCCTGATCACCACCCAGGTGGCGACGAAGTCCGAGGGGCTAGTGATGAGACCATCGGAACCCGGTACCCCGAACAGGGTCCAAACCACCCCAAGCTATGGCGGCCCAAGCGAGTGGACCAAGCTTGGAGGTCAAATTAAAGGAAGGCCCATTTGTGTGGCTGCCCCGATCGGGCATATTAGGCGATCGGTCCCAAGGTGTGGGACCCAACCTCCCAGGAAGCGTCAGACCGTTCGGTCCATTAGCTGCAGATTCCCCCTCGGGCCATTTCCGATCGTCCTGTATGATAGCGAGCCACGACAAATCAGTCAGGACTATGGTCCAGTCATGGGAGCAAGCCGCTAAAGGCCAAAGAGTAGCCGGCTGGCAGCGCCGTAAGGCCTAAGCGCCATGCAGCCACTGTAGAGCCAGTTCCGGCGGCTGATCCGCCTGGCGTTAGCCGACCTATTGGCAAAGGACAAGCACAAAACGACGGCCTACTGCACATAGTACAGTGCAGGTATAAAAAGGACGCTGAGAGAACGAGAAATGGAGAGCCTTTTGGAATCAGAGAGAAAGGACCGAAGAAGAAGTTTGGGATCCTCCTGGTTCTTCCTCCCCACATCCGTGGTTTCACAGCTCCTCTCGATTTATTTTCGAAGCGCTTTGTTGTGTATTGATCTGAAAACATGCATTCTATGATCCTGTTTTCGTTTATTGGAAGGGCTAAGGGCTTTTCTTTCCGCCCTTAGTCAAGTGGTTTTTTCCTCGCTTCCGAGGTTTTCCACTCTAAATCCTTTTTTGCCTTCTACGCCTCTAAACCGTTAACTCTTCTCCACATATAAACAAATCATAACCGAGTTCGTCTTGTAACGAACCGGTCGACTGTTGACACCCCTGGTTTTCTAACCACAACAATAATATTTTTCTATTATTTTATTCAAAATATAAAATTATAATCTTTTAATGTTTCAACATTTAATTATATAATATTATATTAAATTTCGATATGAAGTTCAAAACAAATTTGAATAAATGTTAAACAAATTATTAGAACGAACGTGAACATTCATACAAATATTTGAACAATTATGGAACATGAATTCATATTTGTATAAAATATTAGTGAACATGAACATTAATATAAGCATTCCGATTCATTCGAATCGAATAACAATTTTAACGTTTTGTTCATATTGATTGAAGTCTAATGAATCTAAAGTGCAAATTCTAAATTAGATTTTATTATTTAAAATTAAAAAGTATTGTAAAATTAATAATTTTATTATAGATAATTTATATTTCTATTTTAACCAAGGAATTTAAAAACCCCAAAATCTTAACAGAAATTTAAAAAATGGCTTAACATAGAGTGGTAATGATATTATGGTTTATTAGAAAATTTTATAATGCGAACTAATTAATGGGGTTGTTTGGTTTCACGGTGGTCGCCGCGGTGCGGTGGCCGTCGCAGTGCGGTGGCCGTCGCGGTGCGGTGGCCGTCGCGGTGCGGTCACCGCATCGTTATTTTATTTTACACTACCAAACAGTTGGGTCAATTGCAATGATCCTACCGGAGTTTTTGGCGGTCATGTGACCATGACTTGATACGTATGGCCAACCCACCGTGATTTCGTAAATTCCAAAATTTCCCTTCAAAGTTTAATTAATTGCTTTAAATCTAAACCCTAACCCTAACCCTAACCCTAACCCTAACCAATTTTATTATTATTTCACAAATCTTACACCATTTTTACCAAATTGTGATTCTACATTTTTAGGTTTCTTTTTGTAAGGTACGTATTCGATTGTATGGATTTTTTTTCGGTTTTTTTTGGTTTTTTTCTTTTCAGTTGTTCTTTCGATTGTTTATATTGGTTAAAACATTAATAGTTGAGTTATTTTTTATTTCTCCGGATTTGATATGCCGCTTTTAAAAATATTTTGAGTTGTTTTTATATTTATACTGTATGAATATGCTGTTAGAGTTGTTACTGAAAATGTATTTTGACGGACAATAGAGCAAATGGACAATTTAGACGGTAACACCCAAAAAATAAAAAAATGTAGCAAGTTGGGATAGACGATTAACAGAGATATTTGTTATAGTATATACGATTAAAATTATTAAAGGGAATAGACATTTTATTAATATATAATAAATATATTAATATAAAAGTTAAAATAGATATTTTATTAAAATCACGGTACGACCACCGTAGTTTTTGCAAACAATTTTCTAAATCACGATCATAATTATCACGATCATCTTAACACAAAGTACGATCACCGCATCTCACTGTGATTTTGAAAAGCTAAACCAAACAACCACAATATCTCTTAAAGTCAGCCACTCTTGTATCATGTAAATTAAGTAATGTTTATGTTTGATACTATTTAAGATTTCAAATAATATTATTATTTTAATGACAAAATTAGCTACTCTTATATATATATATGGTGTTAACATAAACTTTTCAAAAGCTAATTCTTATAAATGATGTTTAGGAACAACACTTTCGTTTGGTTTTCTATTTACAATTTAATTAACTGGTCATTCATTCATTTTAAAATATATTTAAATAAATTACGATTAGTTGAAAAATTGAGGAAGGGACAAGTGGGGGATGGTGATTGGTCATAAGTTGTGTCCCCACATTGCACGTGCGGCAGGTCACTGAGTCTACGATTTGCTGGTCCACAAATAGTAAAAATATTTTCTATTAGAAATTATTAATTAATTTAAATGGTCAACATAATGTTTTCATATAATTGTATCAATATTGTACCAGTCTTGTGTTTTAGAACCGGTATTTAATGTTTTAAAATTTTATTGTAACAAAATTAAAAATTATAAAATATGAAATATGAAATTATTTTAAATATTTGCATCCACTAGTTATTTTCTAGGTTGCATGGCTACCGAGGTACGAGAGTACGGGGTACGTAAAATTTTAATTATGGTACATTAAAGGTGTATTATATTATTTAATAAAAATATATATTAAAATATTAATTAAAACATTTAAAAATTAATAAATAATCAAATTTACAACAATAATATTTTGATTAGTGTTATTCATTTATTCATTAAATTTAATTGTTAAAGATAAATGCATTCATTATATATAGATTTCACACTCTTTATTCAATTTGACTGTTTTTCATTAATGAAAACATAAACATATTTAATATTTAATTATATTTTATATATAATTATATATATCTATTTAATATCTCTCTACGTAAACAAATAAACGAATGTGGATGATATTCAAGTTTAAGGTTTAAAGAATAAAGTTTCATAATAACGCATACAATAAGAATTCGCGCACCCTACACCCGGTGTGTTGTGGGTGCGTAAAAACGGACGCACCCTATGAATCTATGTAACATAGGTTATTTTATAATACATTAGTAAAACGAACTAGGAGATGTTAATGTTTATTTGTTTAGTACTAAAAGAAGTTTTGTTTAAAAAAAAGCTATCTGTCCAAACTTAGAAAATATTAAAATAACATTTACCTTATATCATAAAATTTGAAAATTATTTATCACTCTAACGAAACAATTCAAGAGTACCATATTTTAATAAAATACAAACCTATGAGAATAATAATATCTGAACCAACAAAACAATGTATTAATTTGGGGTGAGCAAAAACTTTGGAATATCGAATACCATACCGAAATTTTGTTATTTTCGTATTTGGTATTCAGTTTGATATTTAATTTTATGAAATTATGAAATTTAGTTTGGTATTCAGTAAAAAAATAAAAAATCGGTATATATTTTAAAATGAGTCATGGTTCTTCAATTTTTGATATCGAAATTCGGCATATTGACATTTTGTGAAATCATTAGTATGATGTTTCTCATACTTACCTAAATGACTCGTGATATTCTCGTCATGCAAATATCCACAGTTGCTTCTGAATCTGTATTTATCACCGTTACATATTTTAAGTATTTTTATTTAATGATTATTTTGGTGATATTATCTTATATTTGACTATTTGTTTGATACTTTGATATTTGATAGGTGAATGAGTCATTGATTCTTATAGAAATATTTTGAGTTTGAAAAGTGTGGAGACACTTATATGAATTCAAGATTGACTTCTTAGACTACATTCTGATGATATTGAAGAATGTCAATACGAGCAATATAAGTTTTCCATGTATTGGATTTAACACATGCATGAAATATTTTTGATTTTTTTATGTGCTTTTAATTTTGGTACCAATAAGAAAATACCGAAATTATTTCGATAATTGGTTCGGTACCAAAAAAATATTAGATTGAAATCGGTATTTGATTTTGTTAATAAATTGGTGTTTGATATTTCATAATTTTGTTTAATTTGATATTTGACAACGAATGCTCTGCCTTAGTATTAATCTATATTTAGAGATTTAAGCATTAATTTAAAAGGAGTGACACAAATTTGGTCATTACATTTTCATGGTTTTGATATTAAATTTTTATAATTGTAGCAATTTTATCCCAAACTATTAAGATGACAAAACCCGATCTACTTTGTAAATTTAACGAAATCAATCTCAAAATTTAGTATATATTATATAATTGATATTCGTGCAAAATCAATTTTAGTGGCCGCTTTTGACATTTTGGGGATAAAAACTATTAAACTTTGAGTCATTTCTCATTTAAAAAACACACGTGAAAATAGTGCTTGCTGTTTCATTCAATATCCAATTCGTCACAAAAATTTCATAATTGTGGCAATTATGAACTGTAAAATTGGAAATCCAATTTTTTTTTACTTTCTATAGTTTAGCAAAACTTATTCTCAATTTTCGGTTTGTATGCCAAAATTCAATGGAAGTCCTTCGCAAAAATAAAATTTTGAATAAGATTAGTGATTCTATTAACTTCGGGATTGAATTTCCCATATTTTAAAAATTTGATGATGAATATTAAAGAAATCAAAATTGGTGAATTATGAGGACCAATTTCTCTTAATTTAGTGTATATCATATTTGTAGACTATCAATTTAGTTGTATTTTGTCGTTATTTGTTTGGATAATAAACCATTAGAAGAAAAAGATAAAATGCCTACCTCTTTTGTGGGTATCCCCATTCCCTACCCACCACTATGTTTTGTTCCTCTTATCATTTGAATTATTTACTATATAACTTACCTTTATAAAATCATATAATTATTTGTAATAATATATTTAGTTCCTAAACTTTAAAATTTGACAAATCTGATTCTCTAAATTTGAAACATTTGTCGAATAAAACATCCAAAGTAGCAAAATCGATCACCGAAATTTGATTTTCCCCGATAATTTCAATTGTCAAAATTGAAAACTTTAAGATCAATTATGTTATACAAAGTACACTTTGAAAACTTATTTGACCAAAACATATAAAATATAGGAATCGAGTTTGCAATTTTGCTACTTTGAGATCCTAATTGACACAATTATAAAACCATCAGTACCGAAGTTTCTCATCACCCATATATATATATTGATGAGAACTCTAGAATCAGGCACCCCATGACGGATAAGTCCCATTAACAATTGGGCCGATTCAAATGGTAGAAACGAACCCTTGCAGCCCACTTATACACCTAACGAACAGCGGCCCGATGTTCCACGAGAGGACCGAAGATGACCTTGGCGAAATAAAGCGTTTTCCGGTAACTGGCTCCATGGTTCGGTCAGAACGGTTACAAACCCACGTTTTCCACGCTTCGGGCCTCCACACGTTTACCACGCCGCGGGCCCGATCACGCAGACCACGCCTCGGTCCCAGCCTCGTTTTACATCGCGCGACAACAACCTCTAACAAACCTGACAGAGGCGGTTACAGAGCGTGATTTACACACGCCACTGACTCTATAAATACAGAGTGCGACGACGGAAATAGCAGGACCTTTTGGACGCGTAAGAACAGACCGTTACCCTGCCGGAGTTCTTACTGCTTTCTATTTCCTTGTCATTTTCATTAAGCATCTGTTGTATTTTGTATGAATCATTTAATTAGTAAACAGGCTATGAGCGTAATTCGCTCTTAGTCAAGTGGTTTTCTCCCCAATTCCTGGGGTTTCCACTATAAATCGCCGTGTCCATTTATTGTTTCCAATTCTAATCGTATTCCACATCAAAAACAAATCAAAACCGAGTTCGTCTGCTGACGAATCGGACGACTGTTGGTGCCCCTAAATAGGGACCATAACATATATATTGGATAATATCCATATATATTATATTTGAAAGATTTATTGGTAATTATTATATTATTATATCAAATATAATTATTATTATATTTGTGTATAAAGACTTATTCTTTTGGGAAGTTATCATTTTATATATATAGTGTTTCTTTATTGCTTTATTCTTTGTTAGTAGAATTAAGTGACGTTAGACTGATTTAGTTAACATTTTATTATTTCATTAATATTATAATTTCTATAAGGTTTTTAAAGTTCATTATTGGATTATGATATCTCAAATTCTAAAAGATCATATGATTAATTGATATTATTTTATGTGAACCATGATTTTACAAAACTAATCCAATTACTAGATCTACTAAGTGGTGCAAAACGAATCGAATCGAGGCGAACCTAATTCCTTTTTAAGATTTGAGTTCGGCTCGAAATAGTCAGGTTTGGCTCAAGTTTTGAAAAATAAAAATATATGATTGGATTATCAGGTTTGGCTCAAGTTTGAGCTTGACTCGGTTCATTAGAAATTTGATTAGTTGGGATGGGGAATTCAATCTGAGTTTGGCTCGGTTCTAAAAAACGAGAATTGATCCGCTTGTCTTGATTCATTTATACACCTGATATCTTATATCTACCAGTTGGATTGGGTCACAAATAAAATTTAAGAATATAATAAATCATAATTATTATAAAAATATCTCTAATATTATTTGTAAAGTAGCTCAAAATAAATGAATGGAATGAAAAGGATAATAACTAATATTTTATAAAATAAAATTTACAACATATGTTATCCTGGTTCAATGGTTTACTAATCATGTATTTCATTTTTACCTTATAAATTTATTAATGATGTAATAATAAATAATTATTTTATTTAATTAAAAATTGTGCATAATTATCTATTTAAATGAATGGTAATTTATTTAAATAAGAAAAATGAAAGTGGGGACAGGTGTTGGTGATTTGCCGACCTCTAAATTCTTATTTTACAAAGCCCATATTAAGTTTATTTCCTACTATGTGGTGTAAAATGAATCGAATGGAGGCGAACCTAATTCCTTTTTAAGATTTGAGTTCGGCTCGAAATAGTCAAAGTTCGATTCGAGATTTGAATAATAAAGGAAATGATTCCATTCAATTAAGAGTTAAACTAGTCAAATCACTAATCAAGGTTGATACTCAATCGATGGAAGGAATAATGTGAATTACCAAAATTGATGAAGAGGATTTTGAATAATTCAAGAGGACATCAAATGTTTAGATTTTGTTTTCTTTTATAAATAATGTAATTGCTTTCATTTTGTATTATATTGAATATGACTTTTATGTCGGTTCTCATCAATAAAAATTCTCTTTTCTATTTATCGTTTTTCATCATGGTATCGGAGCTCTTCTTACGTAATTCTTTATGAGATCTTACAAATTATTCCACAAATCTTCTGCAAAAACTCTTTTTTCTTTACATCTCATATACGGATTTATTTCCTTCATTTTCACAAACCACAAAAAAAAACCAATATTTTTCATTATTTAGATTCAAAATTGGTAGCCATTTCTTACATCTAATATTCCAAACTTTCTTCTTTCAATCCCATAAAAATTAATCTCGTTTTACGTAATTGCTAATGAGATTCTATAAAATTCTACACCAAAGTTTCATCTTCTTGAAATAAACATCTCAAATCCAAACCTACAAAACCAAACACACAAATCACAAAATTAGGAAATCAAACTTCTTTCACAAACCCAAATCGCACACCAATATCACTACTTCCTCAAACCAATTATACTTCAAACTCATGAATCAATCGGGTAATCATGAAAAAACTCTTATTCTACAGCAAACTTCGCCTCCACCACGACCAGATTTGAGGGAGGATAATAGAGGAAATGATTACGTTCAATTAAGAGTGAATCGAGTTAAATCATCAATTAAGGAAGATGTTCAATCTATGGAAGGAATAATATAAATTACCAAAATTGATGGAGATGATTTTGAATAAATCAAGATGATATCAAATGTTTAGATATTGTTTTCTTCTGTAAATAATGTAATCGTTTTCATTTTGTATTATGTTGAATACGACTATTATGTCGGTTCTCATCAATAAAATTTCTCTTATCTATTTATCGTTTTTCATCATTGAAAAATAAAAAATCTATGATTGGATTATCAGGTTTGGCTCAAGTTTGAGCTTGGCTCGATGCATTAGAAATTTGATGTTTGAATTTTGATTAGTTGGGATGGGGAATTCAATCCGAGTTTGGCTCGGTTCTAAAAAACGAGAATTGATATGCTTGTCTCGATTCATTTATACACCTAATATCTTATATCTACCGGTCACAAATAAAATTTAAGAATATATTAAATCATAATTATTAAAAAAATATCTCTAATATTATTTGTAAAGTAGCTCAAAATAAATGAATGGAATGAGAAGGATAATAACTAATATTTTATAAAATAAAAGTTACAACATATGTTTTCCCGGTTCAATGGTCTAAATGTATTTCATTTTTACCTTATAAATTTATTAATGATGTAATAATAAATAATTATTTGATTTAATTAAAAATTGTGCATAATTATCTATTTAAATGAATGGTAATTTATTTAAATAAGAAAAATGAAAGTGGGGACAGGTGTTGGTGATTTGCCGACCTCTAAATTCTTATTTTACAAAGCCCATATTAAGTTGAGTAAATAATTTGCATGTAAATTATATATCTTTTATCTGAAATTATTTAATAAATAGTATAATACAGAACTGTCATATATTTTATTGAAATTCTAGATTATGATCGAAATTCTATTGGGATAACATTAGAGATCAGAATACCATACATTTACAATTTGAAATAAATTCGGTACTCTCCTCACTACATTTATTTTTTCAATGAATCAAAATAGCTCCGATACCATATTGAAATTATTATCCAATTAAAAATATGATAATAAACATAAATAAGTCAGTGTGTGATTATGACAACTTTCATTTTTATAAACCTAATTCATAACCATAAATTCAACATAAGTTTCTAATTAGTCATAAAGAAAAAAATGCAACCAACACTAAAAAGATTTGAAAAATATAGAAATAATTTTATTAAAATTTAGATTATGTTATTTACGGGTTTAATAATTTGAAAGTATAATTGTTTGGGCTTGCGGCCCAATTAAAAATGATCGTTTTAAGTTCCAACATAGACCTTGAGAAGATTATGAGATCGCGAAACTTTCTGAATGATTTGGGGGCAGCCGTCGGGGACGCCGCAGAGTATGTCTTCTTGAGTAACAGACGTTGGATCTTGTAAGATTATATGTAGAAGCTTATCCTCGCATATTACTCGATATTCTTTAACTTCTTCCTTCAATTCTAGCTTGAATACATACAGCGATCGTTTCAATTTCAAGCGTTCTACTTCTCCGATGCTCATTTTATTGAGATAATTGATTTTCAGATTATGCGTGTTTTATAGTGCTAAATGTTGAAAGATTCAAATTAATGGAGTTAATGTTTAGGGTTGCGGATTGGATCAGTATTTGATTTTTGTAGATTTTAGGGCATCAATTTGGGGAAAAGACAGATGGATGATCATCACTTGATTTTCTTCGTTTGGGGCTTTTTAGATATCGGGTTTAAGTGACTCTAAAAGTTGATGATTTTGGTTGGGCAGATTTTATTTAACGTCCAAAAGTTTGTATAATGTACAAATTTGTTTATAATATTTCTTAATTTTGATAAATCTAGTCATTAATGAGTTTGTTTGGAACTTCGATCAAAATAGCGGTGTGGTGAGTTCGTAAGATCGTGATTTTGTTAATGTACACAAAACAAAAATATAATTGTGATGTCATTATCGTTAACATATCACGATTCGATGGTCGATTCTAAAATTAGTTATATCTACATTTCCATTTCCATGGAAATGAGTATATATTATTTACTTTTACAATTAAATAAATAATATGTTTTTTCACTATTAAAAATAAAGGTATATATTAGTCTTTTACAAAAATCACAATTATGATTTTGCCAAACACATTTAAAAAATCATGAGTATTTCATCTAACTACGTCTCACAACAATGTACTTTTAAAAAGTTATATCAAACAAACTCAATGTTTTTTAAGGTTCTCAAAGCTTGTTTTTTTGCAAAACTAGTTATCATATTTCTTCAATATTGTAATACTCAAAGTTTAATATGTGTGGGTTAAGTTTAGGGTTTTTCCCCAAATAACCTAGTTTAAAAAATAATTTCTCAAACCAACGTAGTTATAATTTTGTTGTCCAAAGTAACACATTTATGACATATTCAGTAGGTTGCAGGTAACTTCAGCAACAATAATTAAGTTTACCACTTATTTTATATTGGGTATGTAGATCATTATGAGGTGATATTGATATTTTGTTTGATCGCTCGATAATGAGTTTTTAGNTGTGGCTCAAGTTTACTCATAAGAACAGATGCCTCAAAGGGGAGTGGAAGGATTGGTCTTTTCAGTCTTTGTTCCTCTTGATGAATGGAGTTGTATATCTCATCCATTGTAGGGGTTGGTTTTCGCAGTAGCAGTTGAGATCTGAGAGCTCCATATTCATTGTTGAGTGAGTTTAGAAATTTGAAACTTTTGTCCTTCTCTATTTGTTTCTGAAAGAGCTCAAAGCACTTTGGATTGCATTGTCCACAGGTACAGTGTGGTATGGGTCGTGAGTTGGAGAGTTCTTCCCAGAGAGCGTCAAGCTTGGTGAATAGATCATGGACTGACAAGCTGCCTTGAGAGAGTGTTCCAAGTTCTTGTTGTATTGTGCATACTCTTGTGTCATCCTCTTGAGAATATCTCTGCTGAAGTGTAAGCCAAATTTCTCTTGCAGTTCTTTTGTAAAAGACAGTTGAGGATATGGGTTGGCTTAAGCAGCGTAAGAGCCATGACACGAGTAGGTCGTTGCAGCGACGCCAAGCGAGGAACATTGGGTCTGTTGGCAACAATTCTGGTATTTCACCAGTGATGAATCCTAGTTTGTTTCGTGAGGATAAGTTGAGCATGACACTTCGTGACCAGTTTGCGTAGTTTGTGCCTGAGAAAGTTGGAGCAAGGATAACATCCGTAAGGTCTCCTGAACCAACATAGAAAGGAGATGAGAAGTCTGGTGTTTTAGATGAAAGGTTCAACATGCTGCTTGCGTCGCTGGTTTCCAGCGGCTTCAAGTCGGATTTTTCTAGTGGCTTCATATCAGAGTTTTCAGCCATGGTTGTGTTGTTGGAGATGTTTTACAGAGTATGAGTGCAGGAAGGCTCCGATACCATGTTAGAAGTGAGAGAGAGATAAGAATAATATTGATTACTCTGAAAAACAACTTATTGGTTCTATGTGCTATACAATTAATATAGATATGAGTCCCAACGTCTCTTTTCCTAAATGGTGAAAGCCAGTGAACCATTGACTGTAATCATCTTCTTTGTGTGCAGGGTTTAGCTTGGAATGGCAACTGCTACTGCATGATGTGATCTTTCTTCAACGGCTATTTGTAAGGTATTTTGACAGCGATCGTTTCAATTTCAAGCGTTCTACTTCTCCGATGCTCATTTTATTGAGATAATTGATTTTCAGATTATGCGTGTTTTATAGTGCTAAATGTTGAAAGATTCAAATTAATGGAGTTAATGTTTAGGGTTGCGGATTGGATCAGTATTTGATTTTTGTAGATTTTAGGGCATCGATTTGGGGAAAAGACAGATGGATGATCATCACTTGAGTTTCTTCGTTTGGGGCTTTTTAGATATCGGGTTTAAGTGACTCTAAAAGTTGATGATTTTGGTTGGGCAGATTTTATTTAACGTCCAAATGTTTGTATAATTTACAAATTTGTTTATAATATTTCTTAATTTTGATAAATCTAGTCATTAATGAGTTTGTTTAGAACTTCGATCAGAATAGCGGTGTGGTGAGTTTGTAAGATCCTGATTTTGTTAATGTACACAAAACAAAAATATAATTGTGATGTGATTATCGTTAACATATCACGATTCGATGGCCGATTCTAAAATTAGTTATATCTACATTTACATTTGGAAATGACTATATATTATTTATTTTTACAATTAAATAAATAATATGTGTTTTCACTATTAAAAATAAAGAGATATATTAGTCTTTTACAAAAATCAAAATTATGATATTATGATGTTACTAAACACATTTAAAAAATCATGAGCATTTCATCTAACTATGTCTCACAACAACGTACTTTTAAAAAGTTATATCAAACAAACTCAATGTTTTTTAAGGTTCTCAAAGCTTGTTTTTTTGCAAAACTAGTTATCATATTTCTTCAATATTGTAATACTCAAAGTTTAATATGTGTGGGCTAAGTTTAGGGTTTTTCCCCAAATAACCTAGTTTAAAAAATAATTTCTCAAACCAACGTAGTTATAATTTTGTTGTCCAAAGTAACACATTTATGACATATTCAGTAGGTTGCAGGTAACTTCAGCAACAATAATTAAGTTTACCACTTATTTTATATTGGGTATGTAGATCATTATGAGGTGATATTGATATTTTGTTTTATCGCTCGATAATGAGTTTTTAGAGTTGGATCACAGATTTTGAGGTCACATTCTAAAAAAATTATTCATTTGATTTTGTAAAAAACTTTTTTAAAAAAATTGTGTCAACAAATCATTCCCGTACGAATAGGAACGAAATTCGAAAACGTTATGAAAATAATGTTCACAAGTCATTCGATAAATTTCCAACTTATTTTTTAAATTGAATCCATCTCAAAATGAGTTCGAATAAAAAAGGAGAATCGAACATTTTTAACATATTTGAAGTTATTTGCTAGATAATAGGATTATTTATATGCTCTAATCGAATTTGTAAAATAATAACAAATATCCAATGTTTTCATACTAGTCCGGAGTATCGTTCCGGATCAGTATGACCGATACGGTCGGTATGAATTTTGCCTTTTGTAAAAAAAATTAAAAATTAGAATTTTTTGTATTTTTTTTCAGGTTGATTCGAAAAAATCGGGTTTCGACTCGGTTTCGGGTATCGGTTGAAATACCGGTGCCGTCCGGTATACCATCGATATGATAACATTGCAAATATCATATGCTCCCGGAATCTCCTACATCTACTAGCATTGAATTAGAATTTTAAGAAATGACATTTTGTAATTTATAATAAAATATCACATAAGTTAGTTTAGACAAAATATGAAAATAATAATAAATAGGTTAGTTGAAAAATTGTTTTGAAAGTAGGTTGTCTAGAAAAAAAACCCGTTAGGGATTAGTCCCAAAAATTTGACAAACCAATTTTTTACTTAAATGAGTATAGATCATTTTTAGTATTTTAAAATTAATGTTATTAATATAAAAAAATTGAGAAAAATGATTTTATCTTAAAATAATAAAGAAAATAAGTTGCTTTTCTAGAAAATTTGAGATTTTCCAATAGTAAATAATAAAAAAGTTATTGCAATAACTCACATTCTTAGTTCTTACAAGTTACAAGCCAATTAGGATCAATGTTTTCATAACGGTTTGGAATTACGTATCGGTCCGGATCGATATGAGTGGTACGACTGGTATACCGGTCGTTAGCAAATTTATTTTATTTTTTTTTTAAAAAATTAATATTTAATTAGTTTTTTAGAGTCGGACCCGAAAAAACCTGGAAATCGATCCTAATACCCGATATCAGACGGTACGAAAAAAATACCGATATCGAACGAAATTTAACGTATCGGACGGTATACCGTCCGGTGTGAAAACACTGATTAGGATAGAATTAGTTCATGTGAAATTAAAATGAATTTAAGACATATTATGACCAATGTTTTAAAAACCGGTAACGATCGGTATATCGGACAAGCGCATTGGATCGGGATACTGGATATGTACCGGAATATTAAAATAAATTATAAAATATTCATATTTTATTTTTTTAATACAAAACCCTACCCAACCCGCAAAAAATCCGTCCCACCCTCAAAATCCGACTCGACCCGTGTTGTGGTTCGAAAACCGGGGATGTCAACAGTCGATCGGTTCGTTGCAAGACGAACTCGGTTATAATTTATTTGATGTGTGGAGAACGATTATAAACCAAAGATAAAAGGTCACAGCAATTTTAGAGTGGAAAACCTCAAAGATGAGGAAAAAACCACTTGACTAATGGTTAAAGAAAATGACATTGGTTGGTTCAATAAGCGAAGTAAGAATCACAGATGTCATGTTCGTTCTTTTTACAACAAAGGGAAATAGAAGTGTCGAAAATAAATCGACAGAAGGTTCTCTATGCGAAAGCTCAAAGGGAAATTGGAAGATCCTTTTTTCACACCCCAAGTGTCCTTTTTATACTCCCATTGTGCTGTGTACAGTAGGGTGTCGTTTTGTGTCTGTCCTTTGCGGTTAGGTCGGCTAATGTCAGGCGGAACAACCGCCGGGAACGGCTTCACAGAGTTGCACGGTGCTAGACCTTTCGGCGCTACTAGCTGGCTATTCCCTGGCTACGGGAGGCTCGTACGACTTCGTCGGACCACGAAACTGACAAGGCTGTCGAGGGTTGTCGTTGCATGGGAGGAGTATGGATGTCCCGAAGTAAGGCCTGTAAGATGCGGACCGATCGGTTTTGGCGCATGGGAGAAGTTGGGCCCTACATATCGGGACCGATCGCTATGAACGGTCGATCGGGCCTTCACTCATGTGGGTTGGATCCGAGCCTCCAAGTTCGGTTTATGCTGTTTGGACTCCTCTGATTAGGCTTGGTCCTGATCATGTTCGAAGTATTGGGTTCCAGAGATCTCATCAACCCGATAAAACCCGTGGCAAAATATCGACCTAATCCAGTAAATCGGGAGTCCCAATATATCGAAAATTTAAAATAATAATGACAACAAACACCAACACCCACGCACAAAAAAGCCCTCCAATTATGACAGAACAGGTCATCCTGGGTCCCACTCATTAAATTGATATAATACTTACAATTCTTAATATATTATTATTGAATTTACAATTTATTAAATCTATAATAACAAAAATAAAATCATCTTACAATGTTGTGTAAACATGATGTCGGATTTTTATGATCCTAAAATAATAAAAATATATATTTTATATATTTTTTTTTAGAAATCCAAACTTCAATTTGTTCTGGAAACACATTTCCCCTCTTTAACAATTGAAACCCTAACTTAAATAATTGGTTTTTTACACATTTATTTTTTTATTATTGACATGTAAATATTTATAGTAAATATATCTGATATAATGTTAAAATAGTTATTTTGTTAAATTTATTTAATATTAATATTTTATTAATGAATCTGGATCCAACTATTATCCACCACCACTGAATCTCCAAATTCTACATAATTAATATGCATTATTAAGTTTTATATAAATAATAAAAAGTTATGTACTATTGAATTATATTTATTTCACAATTGACGAAATATGAAAATGAGAGAACGTTGAAAACATTAAAATAGGAATAATTAAAAAAATGCAACGTTCTCAAAAGCGTGTATTCTCGTAATTCTTTTGTAATCGGAGGTCAAACTTGTGGGTTGTATAAATAATTATCCCCGACTACTGTCAATTCTCTTCTTTTCGGATCCCTTTTCCCAAGCACCGGTGAATCAGTTCCCTCGGATTTTCTACGTCAATGGAAGATGATAGATCATACAATAACGGGGAATCCATTAGCCACGTTGACGACAACAACCATGGTTGGAAAAAGGTGACATATGTGAAGAAGCAGCGCAAGAATCAGAACAAGAACGCGCAATTGGATTCGTCTAAACCGGTTGTTGGTAGTGGATCCGGGGTCCAGGAAGATAACATCAGTGTTTTCTTGGGTCTGGAGAAGCACGCCGAGGAGCGACGAAGGAAATTAGAGGAACAGCGTGCCACCGCTGGCATTTACGATGACGATGAGGTTACGGCTGGATCGAGAAATAATCGACGGAGAGATGAAGACGATGATGATTTCAGCAGCGATGTGGAGACGCGGAATGATGTGCCCGGGGAGAATAAAAAGGAAAAACCGAAAAAGGTTAAGAAGCCGAAAGTTAGTGTACCGGAGGCCGCCGCTAAGATTGACAATGATGATCTTGCTTCTTTTCTTTCCAGTATCTCGGTATTATTTTTATTTGCTTTCTTTAGCCCAATTTTGAGTTTGCAATTCAGTGACCAAATGATAAAGATTCGTTTTTTGATGAATTAGGAATCTTATGAAGGGCAACAAGATATTCAATTGATGAGATTTGCTGATTATTTTGGGCGTGCTTTCTCTGCTGTCAGTGCATCACAGTTTCCATGGCTGAAATTGTTCAAGGAATCTTCTGTGGCCAAAATTGCTGATGTGAGTTGTTAAGATTCTTACACAATTTATCCAGATGAAATAGATAGATTATGGTATTCTTAAAATGCAAAATTATTCATTTTCTAGCCCATTGTTGTTCTGAAATGGAAAATATAGTTTCGCTTCTGATTCCTAAATGCTTGATCAGCATTTTACACTACGTTCTTGAGCATATGTTTACACGTTTCTTCGCCGTTTTGTTTTTGTTATGTTTCTTAGAAATTATTCTCAGTTTCTAATATGGTAAAGCCTGTAAACAGGTCCCTGTTTGCTATATTTCCGAAGCTGTTTGTAAAACCTCTATGGATTGGATCAATAATCGTTCTCTTGAATCACTTGAGAGTTTCGTAATGTGGGCACTGGATTGCATCGTTGTCGATTTTTCTATGCAGCAGTCTGGTTCTAAGGTTGGAAAGAAAGGAGGGCAACCAGCATCATCAAAGTCTCAGGTATTTTCAATTTGCATTTGCTTTGACTTCTCTGTAGCCTAGAATTCCACATAATTATGATAATTTTTCAGGTTGCTATATTTATTGCCTTAGCTTTGGTATTACGGCGTAAGCCTGATGTACTCATCAATGTGTTGCCAAAATTGAAAGATAATCCAAAATTTCAAGGACAAGATAAGTTTTCAATAATAACGTGGATCGTAGTTCAGGTGCGTATTTGAACTGGATATCGGTGTTTCCCATTTTTTCACCCTACAATGAAAATTTTGTTTAGTCATCTCAAGGAAACATAGCTGTGGGGTTACATTTATGGGCACACCATATCTTGCCAATGCTTGGAGGGAAACAAGGATCTAATCCACTTACTAGGGACTTGGTTCTTCAGTTAGTCGAAAGGTTCGAACTCCGGTTTTCTCTCGATTAATCGCTTTGTATTCTCTGTTTTATTATATTATGCACCATTCATCAGAATTCTTGCTTCACCAAAAGCTCGTGGCACACTACTTAGTAATGCTGGTAGAAAGGGTGAGCGCTTGGTGCCACCAACAGCACTTGAGACTCTGTTACATTTAACATTTCGGGCTTCTTCGGCTCGTCTAAAGGTTTAATTAGTCGTATAACGCTTATTTCAATTGTTTTTTTCTCTTACAATGAACCCGTTGTGTAATTTACTAGGCTACTGAAAGATTTGAGGCTATTTACCCTGTTCTTAAGGAGATTTCTCTTGCTGGTTCCTCTGGTAGCAAAGCAATGAAGCAAGTCGCCCTGCAAATACAGACCATATCGGTTAAAGCAGCCGGAGAAGGTAATCTCACACCCGCACCTGGGCACCCTATTTGTTAATTAGCAAAATCCATAAAGAACTCGATCTGTATTTTTCAGGTATTCCCGAGTTATCCGAGGAAGCAACTCGCCTCTTCGTATGGTGTTTAACTCGGAACATAGATTGCTACAAATACTGGGTAAGCATGATCAGAACGCCGCAGATCATCTTTCAAGCAAAAACAAGACAAAGTCGAATTTTGTTTTGCAGGATTCGATCTATACCGACAACATAGAATCAAGTGTTGCTACATTGAAGAAGCTTACAGAGGAGTGGAAATTAGTTCGCTCCGAAACCGCACACGTTCAAGAATTTGGAGAAACACTAAGGAGCTTCAGACAAAAGGTACACCTTATCATTACAAAATGATTCTGATATTATGGCTTCATAAAACAAAGAAACTAATTTGGCAGAATGAGAAAGAGTTAAGTAGTGGAGGCAAACCAGCCTTCAAGGAGGCAGATAAGTATTGTAAAATACTATTAGGGAGACTATCAACTAACCATGGTTGGGTTAAATCTGTTGTGGTTGCTGCAGTTGTTGCTGTAGGGGTTGCTGCCATTTTACCTTACATCGAGTCATTGGATTTCAGTAAAGTTGCAGTTCTTTTCAACCCGTTAGTTTAACCATGGTCAAGATGGTCTGAAAACTAATGCATTTTGTCCAAATAAAATCCAATTAGCTATATATGCCTCCTTCAGTAGATTTTGCCTTAACCAAATTTAGCTTGGTGTTGTGTTGCTGTTTTTTGAGTTTAGCGATATCGAATATTTGAACGGTTAAATCATATATTTAAGATTTAAATGTTTAATGTTTATGTATATATAAAAAAATGACCAATCAAACCTATTTTTTATCAATTCAATAGAAGCTCAAAGAGGTGAATAGAGTTTTGAATTGGATATAAATATAAATTCATATATTTTTAATTTGAAATAAAATAATAATAATGTTAACCTGTTTTCCTATTTTCCATTTTTTCTACAATTTTCAAGTACCAGAAAGGATTCAATAAATATGTGGTTAAAATTAAAAATAAATGAAATGATTATTATATCTTTTTAAAAGTAAGAAATAAACAAGAATATAAAATATATTATAAATTGCGATAATTGTATGATCTTTATTTCTTTTAATATTTTTATTATAAATATTATCGTGAAAATAATCGTTAGTAAATCACTACCTCCTGGTCTTGCATTCGTTTGCTTGGTAAATGGATCTTGAGTGAATCCTTTGATCTCTGGTTTATGCATCGTGAGAAAATAGTTGCGTAATTTAGGATGAACATTATTGTCTAGAGTGGAGAAAGAGTAAAAAGCGGGGATCTGAACAAGAAAAAGAAAGTATGGACGCCATAGAATATTTATCTCATCCTTATCGGATCTCTTGTCTTTATAATTTCTTAATTTATGGGTATATAATATTCGGGGAATTATTCCGGCGCCACTGTTGCGTGTCGATAAATACTGTTCTTCATTTTGTGAGGTGTTTTTCACTGATTCCTTGTGATCATTCTCTGATCGGTTGTATGTATTTTGGGTCTCAGAGTGGATTTGTCTGCTGAATGCTGATTTGGATCTGTTGATTTTCCAGATCGAAGATTCTGAAGAAATATGGTGGTATTTACGGTTACGCGTGTGGAGACTAAACCAATTGAGGGACAGAAACCTGGAACTTCTGGGCTTAGGAAGAAGGTTTACATTTTTAGATCCGATGGGTTGAATTAATATTGTTTCTTTTTCTAAATGAGATCTTTAGCCTGTTTTTCTTAAAATTGACAAATTCCGTTGGCTTATGATATTTGATTTTCCGGTGGATCTTGTTTGCGTGATGCGGTTAATGTAAAAAGCCTTGATACTGAAGTTCTATATTCTGTGTTTTGAATCCAAATTTACAATTATAGGTTAAGGTATTTGCCCAGCCTCATTACTTGCAAAACTTTGTGCAATCTACATTTGATGCTCTTGGGGCAGACAAAATCAGAGGTAGGTATTTTTTCAGTTTTCCCATTTGTACAGTTAGTCTGTATTTGAGGATGGTTATGTTCAAAATTAAAATGACCGAATTTGTTTTTAGTAATCAGTATGACGAACCTATCAACTCCCTCTTGTCGTATGCCTCAATTTTAATCGTGTTTGTTTTGATATTCTTGTTTAGGTGCCACTCTTGTTGTCTCTGGCGATGGCCGTTACTTCTCGAAGGATGCAATCCAGGTAATTTGTTTTTGATCTTCTACGCTTAACCGCCTTCAATTGCTTCGAACTTTATGTTAAATCAACTATGTACACAATTGTAACACATTTGGCTTGCATTTAAGTATTTCTGCAACTAGGTAATAACGATGTATCTGCATTATGTTTGGCTGTTGAAAATATTTGAATGCAGATCATCATTAAAATGGCTGCTGCAAATGGAGCTAGGCGTATTTGGGTTGGTCAGAATGGCTTGCTGTCTACTCCTGCTGTTTCGGGTGTTATACGTGACAGAGTAGGAGCTGATGTAAGTGGTTAAATTGAATAACATTTTAAAATTGTAGCCTGTACCTAGAGTTCTAGCTCTTTTATTCTTGAGACCTGTACAGGGATCGAAGGCAAACGGGGCATTTATACTTACAGCAAGCCATAATCCCGGAGGCCCCGATGAGGTGTGCATATGAATTTATTTACACTATTTTGTTCCTTAAATTTGGATGTTATTTGTTTGACAGGATTTTGGAATTAAATACAATATGGAAAATGGTGGACCTGCACCAGAAGGAGTTACTGATAAGATCTACACAATTACAACTACTATCACGGAATACTTCATCGCAGAAGGACTTCCGGATGTATGCAATCTAAAAAAATGCCCTCCCCATATTATGTATGAGATACCACTTTCTCATACCGTTTGACAAATATACAGGTAGATATTTCTACGACAGGAGTAACTAGTTTCAATGGTCCTGAAGGGCCTTTTGATGTCGAAGTTTTTGACTCAGCGAATGATTATGTCGAATTGATGAAGTAAGTTTTTCATTAAACTTCTGCTGCTGCTACTGGATTATATGAAGGAGTAAAGGGATTTTTTCTGCTATTTATCTTTTGCATATCATTTTCTAGGTCCATTTTTGATTTCCAGTCCATCCAGAAGTTACTCTCATCTCCGAATTTCACTTTCTGGTAAAACTCTGATCTTCGTATGCATCTACGATGTCTAGTATCGTCTTTGGGATATTTTTTTGATTTAATACAAGTGGAACTTTCACTTTTTTGATTTGTTAGTTATGATGCCCTTCATGGAGTTGCTGGAGCTTATGCTAAACGCATATTTGTCGAGGAGTTAGGTGCTAAAGAAAGCTCTCTCCTGAACTGTGTGCCCAAGGTTAATCTTCTTTTTTCAAAGACTATTTCTATATAAGGTTGTTGCTTCTGCACTAGCCCTGCAAATGAACCGAGTCAGTTCTCGAGCCTGCTCGGTCAAAGCTTGAGTTCAAATTCCTAACGAACCGAACCTTGAACCTTTTAACTTATTCGAGGTTTGTGATCTGGTTCGCAACCCAATAATATTATTTTATTTTTCCGGAGCCACCAATTCAACCTCATATTCTAACTCAAGCCGAACCTAAACCGAACTTCGAATCGCCTATGCCTTGAGTTTTCGAACTAGAACCGAACTTAGTCCATTCTGAACTAAACTCGAAGCTTAAAAAAATATGTAGATTCACTTTGTTTGCAGTCCTATTCTGCACTATTAGTTTTATGATTTCTACTTATTCTTTTTGGCAGGAAGATTTTGGTGGAGGGCATCCAGACCCCAACCTCACATATGCGAAGGAATTAGTTGCTCGAATGGGTTTAAGTAAAGAAAAAAACACTGAACAAGAGCCACCTGAATTCGGTGCTGCTGCTGATGGAGATGCTGACCGTAATATGATTCTCGGAAAAAGGTCGATTTTATCTCGTTCATTTTCAGCATCATCATTCTTCTTCTAATAGTTATATATCTCCGGATGTGCTATCAGGTTTTTCGTTACACCTTCTGATTCTGTCGCCATCATAGCTGCAAATGCTGTACAATCAATCCCATACTTTTCCGGTGGACTCAAAGGCGTGGCGAGGTTCTGATCTCGTTAACTTTGTTTTAAAAGAAAAAACGCAATGTTATCCTTATATCTATCGTGCCGATCTCAGGAGCATGCCGACATCTGCTGCTCTTGATGTTGTAGCTAAGGTCCTAAATCTGAAATTCTTCGAGGTAATTGAAACATTGGCTTGTATTTAGATTTCTCCCGTAGCTCGTAAATGCATGAATTTGCTAATGTGATAAAAGGTTCCCACTGGCTGGAAATTCTTTGGCAATCTGATGGATGCTGGTGTTTGTTCTATTTGTGGTGAAGAAAGTTTTGGAACAGGTACTTATGTTTAATTTGCTGCTTTAATTCTTCGTTTTAAGCGTTTTTCGAATGATCTATCGTCTGTTTCGAAAGGGTCTGATCACATTCGTGAGAAAGACGGGATATGGGCTGTTTTAGCTTGGTTATCCATTATTGCATACAAGAACAAGGACAATCTAGGAGGCGATAAGAAACTTGTCAGCGTCGAAGACATAGTCTGTGATCATTGGTCTAAATATGGACGACATTATTACACACGATATGATTATGAAGTACGTATTCTCTTGCTTATATTTTTCGTTTATTTGCTACCGACTCGATAAATTCATTTCTTGTTACGTTGCATAGAATGTCGATGCTTCTGCTGCAAAGGACTTGATGGCCTATTTAGTGAAACTTCAGTCTGATCTTAGTGAAGTTAACAAGTAATGCTTTTCTACCGTATGATTTTTTTCTAGAGAAAGTTGACAAATCGAACAAGGCTAGAGCTCTTGCTCATATCTTTTGAAATTGCTACAGAATTGTGAAGGGAGTAGGATCAGATATCTCCAATATTGTGAATGGTGATGAATTTGAATATAAAGATCCAGTTGACGGTTCGGTTTCGAAGCATCAAGGCATCAGATATTGGTTCGAAGATGGTTCTCGAGTGGTAATAAACACACTGTCTTTATCTCTCGAAAAAAAGATGTTTATATCGTTAAACGATTGTTGATAGATATTCCGGCTTTCTGGAACTGGATCGGTAGGTGCTACGATTCGTGTTTATATCGAGCAATACGAAAAGGATCCATTGAAAACTAAGAGAGACTCTCAAGAAGCCCTTTCTCCTCTGGTTAGTTAACTTTTATGAATCTATTTCCTTTCGTTTTATTATTATTACCCGATATCGGAAAGTTTGGTTGTCTTGTTCAGGTTGAAGTTGCTCTTAAGCTATCGAAGATGGAAGAGTTCACAGGACGATCTGCTCCGACTGTTATCACGTAGATTATTATACCGGGGAAGAGAGATTGGGCGATGTTGTTTTGAATAAGAGTGTGTTGTGTCGTGTCGGTTCTAATATCAGTTTTTGCAGCCATTTTGGTGATGTTGACATACAGACAAGCATGTTACATTTCACTGTACTTAATTGTCCTATTTAATTTTCTCCAAAGAGTGACCTTATGACAATTATTTTAATATCCATGGAAACCAATAATATAGTACATTGGTCGAGATGTAAATTTAATCTACATAGTTTTGATAATTTTTATCTCTAAAGTTTTATATTGTTATAATTGTGATCTTCAAAGTATGAAAATGATAAAATTGGTACATATATTTTGTAATTTTTGGCAAAAAACATCCCAAAGTTTAGTGTGTATAACATAATTGGTTTCCTAAGTTTTTATTTGGCAATTGAGGTATTCAGCAAAATCAAACTTTGGTGATCGATTTTGTCATTTTTGGGATATGATTTGTCAAATGTTACAAACTCAAATGACCAAATTTGCTAAAACCTTAGAGTTAAAGAACAAAAAATATCTTTACAAATTATGATGAACAAATTTGTCAAAACTATGAAAGATTGACGAGTGGTACATCATTTTCTCTATAGAGTACAACTACAATAGTTTTAGGGGTAACACATAAGACCCCTCTAGTGTTGCGATCTTATTATACATATCATTATGTAAATCTAAGCATCAATTATAGATGGTGACCAATCAAAGTTTTAAGTATTATGACTCATTAAGCATTTTCCCTAGTAGAGTATGAAACAATCAAAGTTGTTTTATTAATATTTGTCTTCATATCTATCTGATTATACGCTAATTAATCAGCATGTTAGCTGATTAGTTATATGCTAGGAAAATATTAATTTCTTAAATATTTTTGTTTTATCCTAATTTATAATATATTATTTCAATTTTCATTGTTAATTGTATTTTTTGTGATCGTCACCTTTTTATTCTCATATAAAACCTAAATATAATATAATAAATTTCTAATAATAGTCACTTTTTAATTTAATTTTTTAAGTAATATCAAAGTGGATACTTTATCCAAACTCTATATTTTAGTGGTAATAAAAAACTAGGTTAAACCAACCAGAAAGGTGCGAGATTCGGGGGTGTAAAAATACAAAATTCGTGATGCGGTGGTTTCCGGTCAAATAGCAACGATGGTTTCCGGCAGGTGCAGCTGCGGTGTGATTGGTTCCCGAGGATGGTGGCTGGGGGCTGGGGACGAAAGGCCAATTAAGAAAAACATGTGGGTTGAGGTTAAATGAAAAATAGAATTGAATTTGATTAGAATTAGAGATTTATTTTGACTATCTAAATTCCTCATTGACTTTTCTTTGGGCGTCTAGTTATATTAAAAAAATATATTCCATTTATTTATTAAGCATCAGCCTTCTCTGAATCTTCAATTTCATTATCTTTGGAGACTGAGTCGATGGCCACAGACGACGACAAGAATGTTCCAGGAGAAATACCTACTCCGGCATACATGGATGTGACGGCGCCGGTCACCGTCAGCCCATGGTCAACCGGCCTCTTCGACTGCACCTCCGACGTCCCAAACTGTAAGTCTTGAGGCTTATTCTTTGTTCTTGTACGATCTCATCGGAATTCCCCTGCTTTCAGGCTGCATAACTTGTTGGTGCCCCTGCATCACTTTCGGTCAGATCGCTGAGATCGCTGATAGAGGAACAAGCTGTAAGCTCGAATCATATTGGTTTGTTTGGTACAACGTTAAGAAAGTAGGGTTGGGTAAGGTGCGGTGAGATAAAATGTGGTGAGTTGAACGCATTTATAATAACATGATTTTAAAATTTGTTTTGTAAAAAAAGCGGTACGATGAACGTGATTTTAGTAAAAATACATATTTACCCTCAAGATAAGATAGTGTAATCCAATGTTTTCATACCGGTCCAGCTTACCGTTTCGGTCCGGATCGGTACGACATGTACGAATTTTTATTTTTTTATTAAACAAAAATATTTTATTTTATTTTTTTCCTGGTCGACCCGAAAAACTCGGGTTTCGACCAAGAAACCTGATACCTGTCGAAATATCGGTGCCACCCGTTACTCGCCATACCCACCGGTATATCGGCGGTATACCGATCAGTATGAAAACATTGGTCTAACCTGAAAAGTCTGATAACGAGAGATAAATATAAAATTTTTATATTGTTTAAGACGGTGGTATGTCGATCGATATCATTTTTTATTTTTTTTAACTTTAAAAAAAATTAAAATAATAATATCGATGTTTTCATGTCAGTCCAAAATTCTGTACCGATCTAGAATGATATGAGCGGTACGACTGGTATATTGGGTGGTACCCATTTTTATTTTAATTTATTTTTTAAATAATAATAATTTTTTTAGGGTCAGACCCTGTAAAACCCTGATATTGACCCTAATATCTGGTAACGGACTGTAGAAAAAAAATATCGATACTTCTATAAATTTGATGGTATACCGTCTTGTATGAAAAATTGAATAATATTTTATTATTTTTTAGGGTTGGAGAAAAATCGGGATCCGATAGTAACATGATACTAGGCGATACCGGTCGGTATTACACCGATATAAAAACATGTGATAGAGGTAATATAATGAAAACATTAAGTAATATGTATTACTAATAAGGATATTTTAGTTTTTTACAAAATCACGTTGGGATGGTAGCTGCTATTAGCAGTGGTGGCCAAAACGCAGAAATATAAGGGTGAACGCACCGCAATTTAACTTATGTTTTTAAAAAGCACGTTTTGGAAAATTGCGTTGAACTCACTTGAGTTTCTAACGCCAACCCAAACAAACTCATTATAAAGATTAATAAAATCGATTAATTATCCTTTATAAATATATAATATTTCTAGATTGAAATTGAAATTGAAATTGATCTAATTTAGATTTACTTCACTCTTATGCTTTTCAACCGATTTTATAGATCCAATCGAAGATCTTTTAATTCAGGAAAACCAATACCAATCGTTGTATAGTTTTTTGATTTCTACTTTATATAAATGGTTTAAAATTTCTTGATATTTGAATTGAACCGAAAATTTCGGATGTAGAAATTTTAATATTAATCTATATGAGTCTTATTTGATTAACTAACTAAAATGTATATCGAATGTTTATTATTCTATATATCATACATACTACGATATATTTATTTTCCAAGTGCATACTATTAATGTGTGATTTATATTTTTCGATCGTATTTTTTTGTCAAAACTAGAAATAACCATCACAAACTATACTCCAATTCATAATACATAAATAATATTGAATATATTAAATTAAATCAATATATTTGTTTACAGCTTGTGGCATGACCGGGGTGCTATACGTTGCGATTGCAATGGTGACTGGATGTTCGTGTTTGTATTCATGTTTTTATAGAACAAAAATAAGGAATCAATACTCATTAGAAGAAGCTCCTTGTGCTGACTGTTTGGTTCATTGTTGTTGTGAGCCGTGTGCGCTTTGTCAAGAGTATCGTGAACTCAAGAATCGTGGCTTCAATATGTCTCTTGGTATAAAATAAATATAATCATTTCTTTTATTTTATTAATTATGATAAATTTAATTGTCTTTCAGGATGGCAAGGAAATATGGGAGTGTCGGCTGTGGGGTTTGCGGCGGCGCCGGTGATGCCTAGAATGGAAAGATAAAAGCAAGTCAAATTCCTCGTTTTAATTCTTCAATTAAATTTCCATGTATTGTTTGTTTTGTATATTAATGTGCCGTGTAAAATATTTGTTGAAATAATACTTGTGTGTGTATATAAGGATTGTTGTAAATTACAAGTAAAGTCTTCCAAATTGATATAATGTATGCTATTACTCATCAGCTTTTAAAAGTTGTAAATATATTATTCATATAGTTTAAAAATTGTATAGTTGATCACCGAACTTTCAAAATCGTTTATATTTGATCATAATACTCGTTGATATTTTAAATATCTTCATAATTTGTATTTGATCTATTAACCTTTAAAAAATGTAATGATTATCTCTTTAACTTTGAATAATTTAAAAATAACATTATAAAATGTTATAATGTTCACATTGACCCCAAAAGTTTTAAAAAATATAAGTTATTGTGCTAAGTTTATAATTACATATTTGATCTTATGAATATTGAAAATAGTTCAGATTTGAAAATAAAGATAGTTACTATTTAAACGTATGATAATAGATATGTGTTTCTATTTGACCATTAACATAAAAAATATATAAAGATGCACCTTAAAATTTTAAAAATTATGAAGATTACATATCAATTTCAAAATTGGGAAAATGATGGAAAATTATTAAGATATACTTGATGATTATTTTTAAACAATTTTGAAATTTTGAATGCTAAATAAACAATTTTGTAAATAATGGGACATGAATTTACAATATTTTAACATAATTTTATATATTTTCAAAAATAAAAATAATTATTTAAATTGAATAAAATATGAGACTAAATGATTTTAATTTCCAAATTACAAACCATATACAAAGTATTAGGCCTCAATGTGCCAATAGCATGGGCTTAAATTGGGTTTGATCTATCTATCTATTCAGAACTTTAATTTCATGAAAGCGTTGTAAAATTTCTGCCATTGAAGGTCTTATGTGAGGGTCTTGGGAGGTGCGAAAAATCGCAAGGTTTAAAAATGGGGTACATTCCTCTTCTGCATCACTATCGAACCAACTAAATTGGGATGAAGGGCATGTTAGAATATGATGCCTCACATTATTTGAGTTAATGTTGTATTGGGTTTCGAAAATTAGATATATGGTATTAGGTCCACCTTTAATATTTAAATATGTTATTGTATTAGGTTATCCAAGGTATTGAAAACTTTGTTTGAAATAAGCGGCTGCTTCATTCTCTTGCTTCTTCATTTTCGATTCCAATTTTCCGTTGTGTTTACGGTATCGTAGCTTGACAAATGGCTACGAGACCACCACCGAAACCGAACATTTGATTTCTCACAGGGCTTCGATTTCGCCTTCTTCATCGATCACTGATCGCACCCAGTTAACCAGATCAGTGCCTTGTTCTTTCTCAGCCTGCTCCGGCGATTTCCAGGTAGTAATTCCAAAATAACAATGCCGAAACTGTACACATCGGATTTCTGGGTTATGTTTCCTTATTCAATTACCTCCAGAGCATGATACCAATTTGTGTTCTTGTGGGGTGTAACTAGGGAAATTAGGCCGGGTTCACATAAGAGGGTTTTGTAGGTTTCTGTCGTGTTCTTGAATCGCAACCCTTGATTTAGGGACAAGAACGAGAATTAGATAAGAGATTTGCAGCGGAATAAGAAGGAGAAATGGAAGGATAAAGAGAGACGGATAGATGAAAAACTTGATATTTGATAGATAGCTCCGTGATAAAAATACACATGAATTTTATACTCAATAACAAAAAAAGTGAAGCCTCACAAGTAAATATGATCTCAGTAGATAAATAAGGTGATATAAGCTAATATTCATTCACAAGTAAGTATGGGGAACTTAGGATGGGGAATCTACACTAATATATTCATTTTCAAATTCAAATTTCACAAATATCTTTATTTTTTAAATATTTTCAAAATTATACTTTTTTTATTATTTAAATTATAAATAATACATTTTTATAATAAAGATAAAGTCAAAAATCTTTTTTATAATTAGCATGTCTGCTTAGAGTTTTCGAACTTGAACCGAACTTAGTCCATATCGAACCATACTCAAGCTTAAAAAACACTCAGATACACTTTGTTTGCTGTCCTATTCTGAACTATTAGTTTTATGATTTCTACTTGTTCTTCTTTGCAGGAAGATTTTGGTGGAGGGCATCCAGACCCCAACCTCACATATGCCAAGGAATTAGTTGCTTGAATGGGTTTAAGTAAGGAAAACACTGAACAAGATCCACCTGAATTCGGTGCTGCTGCTGATGGAGATACTGACCGTAATATGATTTTATCTCGTTCATTTTCAGCATCATCATTCTTCTTCTAATAGTTATATATCTCCGGATGTGCTATCAGGTTTTTCGTTACACCTTCTGATTCTGTCGCCATCATAGCTGCAAATGCTGTACAATCAATCCCATACTTTTCCGGTGGACTCAAAGGCGTGGCGAGGTTCTGATCTCGTTAACTTTGTTTTAAAAGAAAAAACGCAATGTATCCTCATATCTATCGTACCGATCTCAGGAGCATGCCGACATCTACTGCTTTTGATGTTGTAGCTAAGGTCCTAAATCTGAAATTCTTCGAGGTAATTGAAACATTGGCTTGTATTTAAATTTCTCCCGTAGCTTGTAAATGCATGAATTTGCTAATGTGATAAAAGGTTCCCACTGGCTGGAAATTCTTTGGCAATCTGATGGATGCTGGAATTTGTTCTATTTGTGGTGAAGAAAGTTTTGGAACAGGTACTTATGTTTAATTTGATGCTTTAATTCCTCGTTTTAATTCCTTGTTTTAAGCGTTTTTCGAATGATCTCTGCTCTGTTTCGAAAGGGTCTGACCATATTCGTGAGAAAGACGGGATATGGGCTGTTTTAGCTTGGTTATCCATTCTTGCATACAAGAACAAGGACAATCTAGGAGGCGATAAGAAACTTGTCAGCGTCGAAGACATAGTCTGTGATCATTGGTCTAAATATGGACAACATTATTACACACGATATGATTATGAAGTACGTATTCTCTTGCTTATATTTTTCGTTTATTTGCTATCGACTCGATAAATTCATTTCTTGTTACGTTGTATAGAATGTTGATGCTTCTGCTGCAAAGGACTTGATGGCCTATTTAGTGAAACTTCACTCTGATCTTAGTGAAGTTAACAAGTAATGCTTCTCTCCCGTATGATTTTTTTCGAGAGAAAGTTGACGAATAGAACAAGGCTAGAGCTCTTGCTCATATCTTTTGAAATCGAAAGGATGGGGTTCTCTCGTCATCATAACAAAAGTATATCGAAAAAGTAGTTGATCGATTTCAAGTGGGAGAGGCGAAAACTCGAAGTTTACCTTTGGGAGCACAAATAAAACTCTCAAAGACACAACAACATGAGACGATTGAGGAGATCGAACACATGGCTCGAGTCCCTTACGCTTCTGCAGTAGGGAGCTTGATGTATGCAATGGTGTGCACAAGACCAGACATTGTTTACGATGTGGGTGTTATAAGCAGGTTCATGTCAAACCCGGGCAAGGTGCACTGGGAATCAGTTAAGTCACTGATTCGATACTTGAAAGGAACATCGAACATGAAGTTGTGCTTCAAGAAAGGAGATATTGAGCTCGCAGAATACACTGATGTTGATCTTGGCGGTGATCTTGATACTCGAAAGAGTACCTCTGGATACATATTCACGATGGGAGGTACTGCCGTGAGTTGGATGTCTAGATTGCAAAAATGCGTAGCACTCTCAACCACCGAAGTAGAGTATGTGGCAATCTCAGAAACAACACGAGAGATGGTTTGGCTCAAAAACGTCCTAAAGGAGATCGGTAAGGATGAAGGACGAGGAGCTCTCTATAGTGATAGCCAAAGTGGACTCAGTTTGACTAAGAACCCCATGTTTCACTCACGGACGAAGCACATAGAGTTGAAGTACCATTATATTCGAGATATGATAAACAAGAAAAAACTCTTGTTATTAAAGGTGCGAGGGACGGAAAATCCAGCAGACATGCTAACCAATGTTGTCACCACACCGAAGCTAGAGTTGTGCATAATTCTAGCTGGACTCGCCCAATAGTACAAGAAGTGAACTCTCGAGGGACAGACGAATGTAAAGAGTCCCTCCCTCGAGAGGTCTGGATCGAGGGTCATCCTCGATGGCAACATTAGAAGATGTTGCAATGCTACCCGAGAGTAAGATCGAATGCAGGTTTAGAGGAAGATAGTATTGATTTCAAGTGGGAGATTGTTAGATGAAGTCAATGATCACATGTTTGATAACATGTGATCAACACCGGCCATACCAACCATGGGTTGGTAGTAGACTAGTTGTGATTTGAGGAAGGTTTATCCTTTCCATTGGCCTATAAAAGGAGTGCTAATCTTCTTTGTTTCAACACACCAACACAACATCTATTCCTCTCTTCTCCAATTGTATGTATTCTCTTGTGTATATTCAATAGTGAATATATATTGGTAGCCGGGGTTTTATCCAGTATCGGAGTTTCCTCGAATTATCGGTCTGATTCTAGGTTTAATTTCCTAACAGGGAGTAGGATCAGATATCTCCAATATTGTGAATGGTGATGAATCTGAATATAAAGATCCAGTTGACGGTTCGGTTTCGAAGCATCAAGGCATCATATATTGGTTCGAAGACGGATCTCGACTGGTAATAAACACACTGTCTTTATCTCTCGAAAAAAAGATGTTTATATCGTTAAACGATTTTCGATAGATATTCCGGCTTTCTGGAACTGGATCGGTAGGTGCTACGATTCGTGTTTATATCGAGCAATACGAAAAGGATCCATCGAAAACTAAGAGAGACTCTCAAGAAGCCCTTTCTCCTCTGGTTAGTTAACTTTTATGAATCTATTTCCTTTCGTTTTATTACCCGATATCGGAAAGTTTGGTCGTCTTGTTCAGGTTGAAGTTGCTCTGAAGCTATCGAAGATGGAAGAGTTCACAGGACGATCTGCTCCGACTGTTATCACGTAGATTATTATACCGGGGAAGAGAGATCGGGTGATGTTGTTTCGAATAAGAGTGTGTTGTGTTGTGTTGTGTTGGTTCTAATATCAGTTTTTGCAGCCATTTTGGTGATGTTGACATACAGACAAACATCTTACATTTCACTCAACTTAATTGTCCTATTTAATTTTCTCCAAAGAGTGACCTTATGACAATTATTTTAATATCCATGGAAACCAATAATATAGTACATTGGTCGAGACGTAAATTTAATCTACATAGTTTTGATAATTTTTATATCTAAAGTTTTATATTGTTATAATTGTGATCTTCAAAGTATGAAAATAATAAAATTGGTACACATATTTTGTAATTTTTTGTAAAAAACATCCCAAAGTTTAGTACGTATAATATAATTGGTTCCTTAAGTTTTTATTTGACAATTGAGGTATTCAACAAAATCAAACTTGGGTGATCGATTTTATCACTTTTGGGATCTGATTTGTCAAATGACCAAATTTGCTAAAATCTTAGAGTTTGAGAACAAAAAATATCTTTACAAATTATGAGGAACAAATTTGTAAAAACTACGAAAGATTGATGAGTGATACATCATTTTCTCTATGGATTAAGGTGCGTTAAGAATTTATGGATTAAAAAGTGTAAATATAATATTTTTTAACAATTTATTCGATAATTACATAATATTTCAAATTATTTAAGCATTTAATACATTTTTAAATTTATTTCAAGAATAATACGTTCGGGCATGCACACCCCACCCGATGCGCATTCTGTGTGCTCCACTTCATGAATCCTAATAAATCGTGTAACCAAATAAAAAATAATTATTAAAAAACCTTATCTAATACATCTAATCATGGTAGTCATACCGGTGGTATACCGTCCGATATACCAGTTATACCGGTAAATATCGGTTATGACTGGTACACCAATGTTCCGATATATCATCGGTATACCACCGATATATATAAAAAATCACTCGTACCGATTATCACCGGTATGAACGGTACCGACCGATTTAATTTACTTGCATCTAATCATAAAGGTCTACATGTAGTAATATTAAATATTTTTATATTGAAAGGAGCCAGAGATAACTAGCCAATAATGATAGATACGTGGCATCATATCCACCGCATTTCCAAAACTTGTTTGTCATATAATCGTACGTATATTACTCTTCTAACTTCATTTTACTATCCTTTTGACTATTTGCTTAAAATTACTATTGAAATTCCCACAAAACTTTAGTTTAGTTTACTTAACCCACCTTCTTAATTTGAATTTTCTTCGTGTTCAAATTTGCTTTGTTTTTTGTATAATATTCAATTCATATATCGATCTATTTTATTGTATAAATTCGATACATTTTTATATCATACTTTTTGTCTAAAATGATATACAGCCACCTTCTATGCCCGGATTTTATATAGTTTAATCCAAAATATAATTAAATTATATTAAAAATGATAAGATAATATAATTAATCATGATATCCCTACTTTTATAAACTGATTTTATATATAGCCAATTACCAACCAGATTTAATTTCAACATATAAAAGTGCATAAAATACCTTATTTTTAAAGAAATTTTACAATAACCTATATATTGTTCCAATAAATTCTAATAATTTCAGGGACTCCCTATTTATATTACCAATTTTAATGGGATGGTGTTTTTTACCATTTTAGGCCCATTCCAAATACAACACATCAATCCGTAGTAAAAAACATTCATTAGTTAAAATGGATAATATAAGTGGTTTCCTAATCACTCCTCGTTGACTTTTCTTTGCGCAACTAGTTATATTAAAAAAATATATTCCATTTATTTATTAAGCATCAGCCTTCTCTGAATCTTCAATTTCATTATCTTTGGAGACTGAGTCGATGGCCGCAGACGACGACAAGAATGTTCCCGGAGAAATACCTACTCCGGCATACATGGATGTGACGGCGCCGGTCACCGTCAGCCCATGGTCAACCGGCCTCTGCGACTGCACCTCCGACGTCCCAAACTGTAAGTCTTGAGGCTTATTCTTTGTTCTTGTACGATCTCATCGGAATTCCCCTGTTTTCAGGCTGCATAACTTGTTGCTGCCCCTGCATCACTTTCGGTCAGATCGCTGAGATCGCTGATAGAGGAACAAGCTGTAAGCTAGAATCATATTAAAAAGATTAATAAAATCGATTAATTATCCTTTATAAATATATAATATTTCTAAATTGAAATTGAAACTTCATTCTTATGCTTTTCAACCGATTTTATAGATCGTATCGAAGATCTTTCAATTCAGGAAAACCTGTATAGTTTTTTGATTTCTACTTTATATAAATGGTTTTAAAATTTCTTGATATTTGAATTGAACCGAAAATTTCACTGTCCACTAAAAACCAATTCGAAAATTTAATATTAATCTATATGAGTCTTATTTGATTAACTAACTAAAATGTATATCGAATGTATATGGTAAATATATATTATTCTATATATCATACATACTACGATTTATTTATTTTCCAAGTGCATACTATTAATGTCTGATTTATATTTTTCGATCGTATTTTTTTGTCAAAACTAGAAATAACCATCCCAAACTATAGTCCAATTCATAATACATAAATAATATTGAATATATTAAATTAAATCAATATATTTCTTTACAGCTTGTGGCATGACCGGGGCGCTATACGTTGCGATTGCAATGGTGACTGGATGTTCGTGTTTGTATTCATGTTTTTATAGAACAAAAATAAGGAATCAATACTCATTAGAAGAAGCTCCTTGTGCTGACTGTTTGGTTCATTGTTGTTGTGAGGCGTGTGCGCTTTGTCAAGAGTATCGTGAACTCAAGAATCGTGGCTTCAATATGTCTCTTGGTATAAAATAAATATAATCATTTCTTTTATTTTATTCATTATCATAAATTTAATTGTCTTTCAGGATGGCAAGGAAATATGGGAGTGCCGGCTGCGGGGTTTGCGGCGGCGCCGGTGATGCCTAAAATGGAAAGATAAAAGAAACTCAAATTCCTCGTTTTAATTCTTCAATTAAATTTCCATGTATTGTTGTTTTGTATATTAATGTGCCGTGTAAAATATTTGTTGAAATAATACTTGTGTGTGTATATAAAGATTCTTGTAAATTACAAATAAAGTCTTCCAAATTGATATAATGTATGCTATTTGTTGTGGTTCATTTTTAGGGGTACCAACAGTCATCGGATTCTGAAAATCGGTTTTATTTATTGTTTGTGGAGACAACTTGAAATAAGAAAATTGAAAGAACGTAGACGATTTTAACGTGGAAAAACCCCTTAAGAAAGGGGGAAAAAACCACGTTGCCGAGAGGAGAACCTCCACGGCAAATTCATTAATAAATCAATGAAATAAACAAAGGGAATAAGAGCAGCAGAAATAAAATTACAGCGGCTAGGGTTCTTCGAAATTGGCCTTCTTCTTTAGCTTATCTTTTAACTCTGCATTTATAGAGGGAGAAACACGTGTTGCCCACGTTCTAAAACCACCTCTGACAATGTGTTTCCCCATGCTGGAAAGTGTGGCTGAGCCTGAAGCATGGAATGCATGCTGATGGGCCTACATGCAGCCTGTCAGTACCTTTGTAGTCTGTTGGGACCTACGCAGTCTATCGGGACCGATCGGTCTGCTTGGCCCTAAGCAGTCTGCCCGACCGATCGGTATACTGGCTCTAAGCAAACTGTCGGGACCAATCGGTGTGCTGCTCCTAAGCAAACTGTCGGGACCGATCGGTATGCTGCCCCTAAGCAAACTGCCGGGACCGATTGCTCTATGTTGTTTGTCTGGACCGATCGCCCTATGCTGTTTGCCTGGACCGATCGCCCTATGCTGTTTTCTCGGACTGATCGGTATGTTTGATAATTTCAGCTGTCGAATTCTCGATTGGGCCTGACCACCTTCATTCTTGCTTAGGACTCCTCATTGGTACCGGGTTTAATGGTTCTCAACAAGAACACATCATTAGTATCCGGTTTAAAGGTTGCCAACACTATTGACTTATAAATTTTTAAAAGTTGTAAATATCTTGTCTACATAGTTTAAAAATTGCATAGTTGATCTCCGAACTTTCAAAATCATTTATATTTGATCATAATACTCGTTGATATTTTAAATATCTTCATAATTTGTATTTGATCTATTAACCTTTAAATAATGTAATGATTATCTCTTTAACTTTGAATAATTTAAAAATAACATTATAAAATGTTATAATGTTCACATTGACCCCAAAAGTTTTAAAAAATATAAGTTATTGTGCTAAGTTTATAATTACATATTTGATCTTATGAATATTGAAAATAGTTCAGATTTGAAAATAAAGATGGTNCTTGACCGGGGCGCTATACGTTGCGATTGCAATGGTGACTGGATGTTCGTGTTTGTATTCATGTTTTTATAGAACAAAAATAAGGAATCAATACTCATTAGAAGAAGCTCCTTGTGCTGACTGTTTGGTTCATTGTTGTTGTGAGCCGTGTGCGCTTTGTCAAGAGTATCGTGAACTCAAGAGTCGTGGCTTCAATATGTCTCTTGGTATAAAATAAATATAATCATTTCTTTTATTTTATTCATTATGATAAATTTAATTGTCTTTTAGGATGGCAAGGAAATATGGGAGTGCAGGCTGCGGGGTTTGCGGCGGCGCCGGTGATGCCTAAAATGGAAAGATAAAACTCAAATTCCTCGTATTACTTCTTCAATTAAATTTCCATGTATTGTTTGTTTTGTATATTAATGTGCCCGTGTAAAATATTTGTTGAAATAATACTAGTGTGTATATAAAGATTGATGTTTCTGATTAGCTCTCAAACTTTATATTAGTTACCCTAAAATTTATAAATTACATGTAAAACTCACTAAGTTGATATAATGCATGTTATTCACTCATCAACTTTTAAAAGTTGTAAATATCTTGCCCACACAGCATGATTTTAAAATACCGGTTGGACAGGCCGGTTCGACTTGGAATCGTTCATTATTTCGATCCGATTCAAACCTGTATTGCGTCGGCGCGTAAGGAGGGTGCCGCTCCCATTTCTGAGTCGCGCTGAAACGGGGACGCTGATCGGAAACGGGGCTGAACTGTTTCAAATTAAAAAAACCCAGATTCTCATCACATACTTTCGCGAGGCAAAAGTTTTATTTCTCTTCGGCAGTGTCAAGTTTTAGGCAAAATTGTGTAAGTTTTTCTTCCAATTTCTTGTATCTTAAATGATGAGAACTCAACTTCCAAAGCATGAATCAATTTGTTTCTTAGATTTGGATTCCCAAAAAATTGAAGCTTAACCATAGACTTCGAGTCGGTGCTGGGCTTCTGCTCGTACATTACAAAGGTATGCTGACAGGTTTCATCTTGCCTTGAATTCTTTTGTGGTCTAAGTGAGACATTGGGTAAGTAGCTGAACTCAGACCATCATGTCGATGCTTTCATACATGACTTTGACCGGCATTTATGGACTTTGATTTTAGGCCTAAGAGGTAAACCGAATTTAGTTCAACTACTGAAGATTCTTTCAAAATTCTGTCTGTGATAGGAAGAAAGTCGCCAAAATTCTTTCAAACACATAAATTGTATGCCCCTTTACCTAATGGATTATGTAATCTATTGTTTCAAGTTTCAATTTACATTTGAATACTTTAATATTTGATGTTGTCTGAAAATTAATAGAAAATGGTGTTCAATAGATGCAAATATTATTTTGAACTTAGTGACCAATGTTAACATAAAATATGAACTTGAATTCCTTCAAACATTTTTGCATCTTCTTATTTTAATATTTTTATTTAAAGTATTAATGCAAATTGATTCTTATTTATATTGAATTTGATATGGAGAATGAGAGTGATGGTGCTACTCAACAAGGAAGTTTTTCTATCTCAAGTTCTTCAAAGAAGCTCATGCTTCCTCTTTTGCGTTTTGTGACAAAATTAGATGAGAATAAAGATAGAGGTAGTATACATTTGACATGTCATTATTGCAAGAGTATGTATTGTGATTCTTATTCTAGAGTAAAAGCACATCTGTTGAAAACACCCGGTCAAGGAATAGCTTCATGTTCTAAAGTGACAAAAAAAGATTTAGAAGATATGTCTAGATTGCAAAATGACTACACTAAGGGAACATTAGCTCGTAATGTCTTGAGCAAGAGTTCTTCACCTCTTTATGATGGTCTAATGGATGCTCTAAAGGAAGATAATACAAAAAAAAGAAATACGGGTAGACAACCAAGTCTAGCCGACATGTTTAAGCAAGGTTTTAGAGATGAGCTTGATGCTGAAATTGCACGAATGTTCTATTCCGGGGGCATTCCTTTTAATCTTGCAAGGAATCCCCATTATAAAAGATCATTTGCTCTATTGGCTACAACATGTAAAATTCATGGTTTGTTTAAACATTTTTCATTTGGTTTATATTTTTTACTAATTTTTATTTTGTCGTGCAATCTTTATTTTATAGGTTATACCCCTCCATCATACGATGCTCTTCGAACAACACTTTTGCATAATGAAAGGCAACGACTTGAGCTTAAATTGGAAAAAAGAAAGGAGTATTGGACTTCGAAAGGTGTTGGTTTGGTATCTGATGGATGGTCTGATCCGCAAAGAAGACCACTTATCAACTTTATTATTGTAAATGATGATGGACCTATGTTTCTCCAAGCAATAAATTGTGAAGGTAAAATTAAAAATTCGGTTTTCATTGCCAAACTCATGGATGATGCTATTGTAAAGGCTGAGATAGAAAATATTGTTCAAGTAATTACTGATAATGCTAGTGTTTATAGATCTGCTGGTATTATAATCGAAGAAAAATATCCACATGTATTGATAAAATTTGCTTAATTTCTATGTTTTGCATTATTACATATTATATAATATTCATTTTTTTTAACAGATTTTTTGGACTCCATGTGTGGGTCATACTATTAATCTTGTCGTAAAAAATGTTTGCTCTCCTAAAAACACCGAACATAACGCTTTTGCATATGCTGAATGCAGTTGGATTAGCAAGGTTGTCGAGTCTATTGTGATGATAAAGAACTTCATTACTCGACATTCAATGAGGTTAGCTATATTTAAACGATTCTCAAAATTGCAAATGCTTCACATAGTTGATACTCGTTTCGCTTCAGCTTTAGTTATAGTGAAAAGATTCAAAAAAATTGGAAATTTTTTTAGGGCCATGGTAGTTGATGAGAGTTGGTCTAATTATCGTAATGATGATGAGGTTAAGGCTAGAAATATTATAAATACTTTGCTAAGTGAGATATTTTGGGAACAAGTTGATTATATTATTGATTTCACTAAACCTATATATGCTATGTTTCTAAAATTTGATACGGATACCCCAAGTCTTCATATGGTATATCCGTTGTGGCTGATGACAATAGCGAAAGTCAAATCTGTAATATATTCACATGAAAAGAAGGAGCCAAATGAACAATCATTTTTTTGGGATGTTGTTCATGATATATTAGAGAAGAGAAGAGTAATGTGCATCACACCATTATATGCTCTAGCGTACTCTTTAAATCTCATGTAAGAACGAAATCTTATATTGTGACATATGAAATTTTATTTTTTTTAGATTTATTACAGGTATATGGTAATTGTTTTTTAAATGTGCAATGTATTGTTAGGTGTGCGACTCAACAATGGCAGCAACAAAATCCTTCTTTGCTTCCTCCATAATATGATCCGGAGGTGTATCGTCTTCAAAGAGATTGCCTAAAATGTCTATTTTCAGATGATAAGCTAAGACTAGTGGTAAATAATGAGTTTGCAACATTTTTATCATGTTCAGGTCATTTCAATGATGATGATTATAAAGTGGAGAGATCCACAATGGAACCATTAGTTTGGTGGACAATACATGGAGCATCAGCTCCACATCTGTAAAAATTGGCTACACTTTTGTTCCGACAGGTTTTTTTATTAGTTTATTTAATCTTTGATAAATATAAATAATGTTGTGTTTGTCTACAATTTGATTTGCATAGGTTTCTTCCTCGTCGTGTTGCGAAAGAACTTGGAGCACTTACGCATTCATACATTCTGCAAAGAGGAATAAATTAGCTCATAGACGTGCTGAAGATCTCGTATTTGTTCATACAAATCTTCGAATACTTTCTAGGAAGACGTCAGAATATGCAAATGGTGATTGTAAGTTGTGGGATATAGTTGGGGATGGCCACGACTCAATGACTAATATAGGGTTGCTTCAGTTTGCCAATCTTTCACTCGATGAATCAGAGTTAGAGGATAATGTCATGAATGCTCAATTGGAAATGGACTAAATTTGTTTGGTGTAGACATCTTTTTTAGATATATTTATTATTTTATAATATATATTCACTGCCGCTTCGTAAAACCGAATCATTTGATTTTATCGCTTCGATGCTTCCGCTTCAACGAATAACCACATCCGTCCCACCGAATCTCAAAAACATAGATTCAAACCGATTGACCTATTATTTTAAAAACCGTTTTTGGAGCCAAAAAATCCGGTTTATATTGAATCTAGGAGGCGATAAGAAACTTGTCAGAGTCGAAGAAATAGTCTGTGATCATTGGTCTAAATATGGACGACATTATTACACACGATATGATTATGAAGTACGTATTCTCTTGCTTATATTTTTCATTTATTTGCTACCGACTCGATAAATTCATTTCTTGTTACGTTGCATAGAATTTCGATGCTTCTGCTGCAAAGGACTTGATGGCCTATTTAGTGAAACTTCAGTCTGATCTTAGTGAAGTTAACAAGTAATGCTTCTCTCCTGTATGATTTTTTTAGAGAGAAAGTTGACGAACAGAACAAGGCTAGAGCACTTTATAATCTCTTTTGAAATTGTACAGAATTGTGAAGGGAATAGGCTTAGATATCTCTAATATTGTGAATGGTGATGAATTCGAATATAAAGATCCAGTAGACAGTTCGGTTTCGAAGCATCAAGGCCTCATATATTGGTTCGAAGACGGTTCTTGTTGGGAATAAACCTTCCCTTCGCTCACACGAATGCGATCAGAAATCACCAAACCACGTACCTAAGAATTTCAGATTTATCGTTTGGAAGGTTTCTGGTATAATTTTGATGTTTCGGGACACGATTTTTACGAAGAAACCGGAGTAAACACGGAGAAAAACCTCGGGATCGATATATCGATCCAATCCACTAACTCACTGGTTTTGATTACAAGATAAATCAGAACAGATTACACACATGGGCAATGAACTCTCGTACTGATCAACTTGTTCTTTTGGAATGCCCTGTTTTTGCTTTGGCGCTTCTAAGGCTTTTAATCACAGCGTTGTCTCCCGCTCTCAGGGTTGATCTCTCGCTTGATTTCAGTTTATCAATCTGAATCTTTCAAAAACGCCCTCCGTTCTGCTCATTTGAACGGCTTAAATAAGTGTTTTTGAGGCAGTTGTGAGTGAGCAGTTATAGAGTCGTTAATGCGACTCTTCCTCCCAGTGCGCCTGTATCTCCTTACGTTAATGAAAAACGCATTTGCGTCTTTCCATTTCTCAGCAACATTTCTTCTCCCAATTTGGATGCGTGCCTCCCATCCAACTCAGATCTGCTTCCATCAACGCTCAACCTGCAGCAGAGAAGGAGTAAACACAGGCAAAACAAAGCAAGAAAAGGTTATCTACATTTCTCTTCCATGTATTTCCTTTCTGTTTTAACATTCTTCCTCTCAGGTTCTACGTTGATGGTTTGGGGCTGCTTGCCCTAGATCTGTTCGAGCCGTTTGAACAGATCTGGTTCTGCTCTTGCCTTCTTTTGTCTTCCAGTCTAGACAAGCACCTGCTTGACCAGCTCAGTCTCGACTTTGTCCCCGCTCAGCCTGCAGAAGGAAAACTAGAAAGGAAGAAGTGAGTTAGTCTGTTCAAGCTTGCTCGTCCTCGAAGATAAGTTTCATGTTTCTTATCCTTTTCCCTTCTTCTTGTTCTCAACACTCTTCCTCTCAGGTACTGCGTTGTTGGTTTGGGGCTCCTTGCCCTAGATCTGAACGAGATGTTTGAACAGATCTGGTTCTGCTCCTGCCTTTTTGCTCCCAGTCTGGACTTGAACTCGCTTGCCCAGCTCAGACTCGATTACATCACTGTTCAACCTGCAGAAACTGAACAGAAAATAAAAACGAGTTAGTCTTTACAACCTCGCTCGTCCTCAAAGATAAGTTTCAAGTTCTTTGTCTCTCATCTCTTATTCTTTTCCTTAACAAAACTTCCCCCCAGGTAGTACAGAGATGAGGTCACTCGTCAGCACTAGATCTGCTCAGGGGTGAGCAGACCAGCGCCTTCAGCACAGATCTTCAGCTTGTTCCTAGGTATAATTTTGGTTAGCATGTCTGCGATGTTCTTAGTTGTGTGTACTTTCTCAACTAGGAATTCTTTAGCGTTAATAGCTTCCCTGACCCAGTAAGCCTTAATATCTATATGTTTTGTTCTACTGTGAAATGTAGAGTTTTTACTGAGCTCGATCGTGCTCTGGTTGTCAGAAAGTAGAACTGGATCTGAACAGTTGAACCCTAGTTCCTTAGTGAGTCTCGTGATCCAAAGTAGCTCCTTAGCAGTCTCTGTTAAGGGCATATATTCCACCTCTGTAGAGGATAGAGCAACCGTTTTTTGGAGTCTTGATTGCCATGAAACTGCCCCTCCCGCTATGGTTACCACATAACCTGTGGTAGATCTCCTTGTGTCCAAGTCTCCGGCTAAGTCAGAGTCTGAGTACGCTTGGATGTCCAGTAGCTCTTCATCCTTTTTAAACATCAAACACATGTCTCTTGTTCCAACTAGATACCTCAGCAGCCATTTGATCCCTTCCCGGTGAGCCCTTCTTGGATTACTCATGAAACGACTTAGAATAGTTATGGGGTAGGCAATGTCTGGTCGGGTGGACACCATTAAGTACATTATAGATCCAACTGCTGAACTATAAGGTACTCCCTCCATGTCTGTGAGTTCAATATCTGTTTTGGGACAGTTTTCCTTTGTTAACACAATCTGATTTGGGAGTTGAGTGGTCACTGTTTTTGTACTATCCATATTGAATCTTTTCAGAATTCGATCAATATAAGCTCCATGTGAGATAGTGAGCAATTTCTTGTCTCTATCTCTAGTTATATGCATGCCTAAGATTCTTTTGGCAGCTCCAAGGTCTTTCATCTCGAAGGAGGTAGCCAATTTTTCCTTCAGCCTTTGGATTGATTCTTTTGTTGTACCTGCAATCAAAAGATCATCCACATATAACAATAGGATTATAAATTTACATTCTTCCTCATTTTTAAAGTAGGCACAGTGGTCACTTTCCGTTCTTTTGAACTTTTCTTAAGTCATGAAGGAGTCAAATATCTTATTTCACATTCTAGGAGCTTGCTTGAGTCCATAAATGCCTAGATTTAATTTGCACACATAATCCAGCTTGCCTTTTACTTCGAAACCAGTGGGCTGCTTTACATAGATCACTTCATCCAAGTAGTCATTTAAGAAAGCAGTTTTTACGTCCATTTGTTCTAATTCCAAGTCTAGATGAGCCACTGCAGCTAGCACTAGTCTTATTTTGGTGAATTTAACAACCGGTGAGAATATTTCATCAAAATCAACTCCTTTTTTTGTCTAAAGCCCTTCACCACGAGTCTAGCTTTATATCTAATAGTATCATCAACTTCTTGCTTTAGTTTGAATATCCATTTGTTCTCCAAAACCTTTCTTCCTGCTGGTAGTCTATCTAGATCATACGTCTGGTTATGTTTTAGAGATTTGATCTCCTCTTTCATAGCTTGTAACCATTTGCTGCTTTCAGATGATTTAATTGCTTCATAATATGATTCATGTTCTCCTTCTTCAGTTACCAAAACATAATCCGAGGAGAGATACCTTGAAGAAGGTCTTATGATCCTTCTGGTTTCAAGTTCTGAAAAATTTCCAGAATCTGACTCCACTTCAATTTCATCATTCGTTCTATTTTTTGGTGCTTCCTTTGAAGTCTCTCTGATTTGTACTTTATTTGTATCAGGTACATTATTTTCAGCTTCCGGTGCTTCCAGGAATTCAGGAGCTGTGCCATCCTTAAACCAAGTATGTACACTTCTCTGTGCAGTTTTATATATAAAGTTTCGCCATTATTCACTCCATTATTGCTCAAGTCTTGAATTGTTTGGTCTTCAAAAACACTGCATCCCTAGATCTTAAAATCCTTTCGGTTTTTGGATCCCAGAATTTATAACCAAATTTGTTGTCTTCATAACCTATGAAGATACATTCTTCTACATAGTCATCAAGCTTTTTTCTATGTTCTTTTGGAATATGCACCAATGCCCTGCAACCAAAAATCCTTAAATGTTTAAGTTTAGGGCACTTACCTGTCCATACACCTTCTCAATGCTGGTGGCTGGAGATCGGTTGACTAAATAGCAAACCACTCCTAAAGCTTTAGCCCAAAAGTCCTTGTTTAGCCTAGAGATCTTCAATAAACATCTCACCTTATTCAAGAGTGTTCAATTGAACCTCTCAGCAGTCCCATTGTGCTGGGATGTCCTTGGCACAGTGAGCTCATGTCTTATTCCTTGAGACATGTAAAAAGAATTAGATTCATTAGAGGTGAATTCCCCACCATTATCGGTTCTAAGAATTTTTAAATTCTTCCCCTTTTCCCTTTCAACTGCAGCCAACCATTCTTTGAATTTAAGGAATGCTGCATCCTTTGTGTGAATAGGATAGACCCAGATTTTTCTCGAGACATCATCAATAAATGAGACAAAGTATTTGCTCCCTCCTTTTAAAATAATATCCAGTGAACACACATCTGAAAAGACTAAAGCTAAGATCTCTTCCTTTTTCTTTACAGTTATGTTGAATGGTTGTTTTGCTTGCTTTCCATAGATGCAATCCTCATACTTTTGTTCTGTTTTTCTGCCTTCAATGTGAATCAAGCCATCTTTCTTCAGTTTTTCCAATCCGGCATCCGAAATGTGCCCCATTCTTTTATACCACAACTGGAATAGATCAGTCTTTATCAAAGTATTGATCTGTTCAGTTTGAGGCAGCAGTGCAATTTTGTACAGTGTGTCCGATAGTTTAGCTTCAGCAATAGATTTCCCATCTTTCAACAGCTTCCAGCAGTGGTTGTAAGTTAAGCTCATGAAGCCTTCCTTATCTAAGATAGATGTAGACAATAGATTTATCCTCAGATCTGGTATATGTCTCACATCCCGTAGGATTAGTGTGTGTCCTTCCTTAGTCAAGACTTCTATAGTCTCAATTCCTTTCACCAATGCACAAGAGTGATTCCCCATTCTTACAGTGCCAAGTTTCTCTTCAGAAAAAAAAGTGAATCAGTCCTTTCTATGTGTAGCATGATAAGAAGCAACTGAGTCAATTATCCACTCCATTTCATGATTAGGTTTGTCTTCGGATACTTGGGCAGTAGAGACGACTAGGATTTCTTCTTGATTTGTGGCTGCAATAGGTTCAGATTCCTTTACTCTATTCCAGAACCAACAGTCATTCTTGAGATGCACAACCTTTCCACACCAGTTGCAACTCTTAGTTTCTTTTTGATTGTTTTCAGGCTTCCCCTTATCTTTGCTGTTTTGCTTGTACTTGTAGCTTTTCTTGCTGAAATTATGATCCTTATCTTGTGTCCCAGAATTAACCACAGCAAGTATCTCATTCACAACTGAACCAGTCACTTCATCTCTCCTTAGCCCTTCATTGATTAAACACTATTTTACCACTTCTAACTTTAATCCTTCCTTCGGAATAGAAGAATTGATTGAAATAACAGTAGAGTCCCATGAATCTGGAAGAGTGCCTATCAACATATGTGCAAGAACTTTATCTTCGAGCACACAATCTGTTTCAACCAATTTATTGACAATCTCTTGGAACATTCCAAGATGGTCAGTCATGGGAGAGTCTTCTTTGAACTTTAGTTTCATTAGTCTTTTGAAAAGAAATCATTGGGACTGTATAGACTTTGGTTCAAAGATGTTTTTGAGTTTTTCCCACATCAGTTTTGCATCAGTCTCTTTGGCAACATGATGATAATTTGCGCTGTCGATCCATTGGCGAACAAAGTCTAAGGTGTGGATATGTTTCATATCCCAGTCCTCCTGCTTATATTTTTCTGGTTTCAGGGCTCCAAATTTTACTGGTTCGAATAAGAATCGGCAATATAACAAGTCTTGCATCCTATTCTTCCACTCCAGATAGTTCTTGGATGTTAACTTGATCATCGAATAAGGTTCTCCAGCCATGCTCTTCAGGGCAGCGCTCCAGGTGAGATTTGAATCTATTCTAGTTGTGATTACCTTGCAATCTTGATAAGTGATCTATGTTTTTCTTTCTTGCTTAATTTCCGCAGGCGTTTTGACCCGCATGGGCCACCACTTGCTGGGAATAAACCTTTCCTTCGCTCACACGAATGCGATCAGAAATCACCAAACCAGGTACCTAAGAATTTCAGAATTATCGTTTGGAAGGTTTCTGGTATAATTTGATGTTTCGGGACACGATTTCTACGAGGAAACCGGAGTAAATCCGGAGAAAAACCTCGGGATCGATATATCGATCCAATCCCCTAACTCACTTGTTTTGATTACAAGATGAATCAGAACAGATTACACATATGGGCAATGAACTCTCGTACTGATCAGCTTGTTCTTTTGGAATGGATGTTTTTGCTCCGACGCTTCTAAGGCTTTTAATCACAGCGTTGTCTCCCACTCTCAGGGTTGATCTCTCGCTTGATTTCAGTTTATCAATCTGAATCTTTCAAAAACGCCCTCCGTTCTGCTCATTTGAACGGCATAAATAAGTGTTTTTGAGGCAGTTGTGAGTGAGCAGTTATAGAGTCGTTAATGCGACTCTTCCTCCCAGTGCGCCTGTATCTCCTTACGTTAATGAAAAACGCATTTGCGTCTTTCCATTTCTCAGCAACATTTCTTCTCCCAGTTTGGATGCGTGCCTCCCATCCAACTCAGATCTGCTTCCATCAACGCTCAACCTACAGCAGAGAAGGAGAAAACACAGGAAAAACGAAGCACGAAAAGGTTATCTACATTTCCCTTCCCTGTATTTCTTTTCTGTTTTAACAGTTCTCGACTGGTAATAAACACACTCTCTTTATCTCTCGAAAAAAAAAATGTTTATATCGTTAAACAATTTTCGATAGATATTCCGGCTTTCTGGAACGGGATCGGTAGGTGCTACGATTCGTGTTTATATCGAGCAATACGAAAAGGATCCATCGAAAACTAAGAGAGACTCTCAAGAAGCCCTTTCTCCTCTGGTTAGTTAACTTTTATGAATTTATTTCCTTTCGTTTTATTACCCGATATCGGAAAGTTTGGTCGTCTTGTTCAGGTTGAAGTTGCTCTNGTTGATGCTTCTGCTGCAAAGGACTTGATGGCCTATTTAGTGAAACTTCAGTCTGATCTTAGTGAAGTTAACAAGTAATGCTTTTCTACCGTATGATTTTTTTCTAGAGAAAGTTGACAAATCGAACAAGGCTAGAGCTCTTGCTCATATCTTTTGAAATTGCTACAGAATTGTGAAGGGAGTAGGATCAGATATCTCCAATATTGTGAATGGTGATGAATTTGAATATAAAGATCCAGTTGACGGTTCGGTTTCGAAGCATCAAGGCATTAGATATTGGTTCGAAGATGGTTCTCGAGTGGTAATAAACACACTGTCTTTATCTCTCGAAAAAAAGATGTTTATATCGTTAAACGATTTTCGATAGATATTCCGGCTTTCTGGAACTGGATCGGTAGGTGCTACGATTCGTGTTTATATCGAGCAATACGAAAAGGATCCATCGAAAACTAAGAGAGACTCTCAAGAAGCCCTTTCTCCTCTGGTTAGTTAACTTTTATGAATTTATTTCCTTTCGTTTTATTACCCGATATCGGAAAGTTTGGTCGTCTTGTTCAGGTTGAAGTTGCTCTTAAGCTATCGAAGATGGAAGAGTTCACAGGACGATCTGCTCCGACTGTCATTACGTAGATTATTATACCGGGGAAGAGTGATCGGGTTATGTTTTTTCGAAAAAGAGTGTGTTGTGTTTGTTCTAATATCAGTTTTTGCAGCTATTTTGGTGATGCTGACATTCAGACAAACAACTTACATTTTACTTTACTTATTCTCTTATTTAATTGTGTGACATATATCGAATAATATTTCAAATCATTTTGATATTTGAATTATATAAAGTTTTATACAAATTAATTAAAATTTTTTTTTGTTGTTTACATTTTTTAAAATTTAATTTAGAATAATAACGTTCGGGTTCACACCCTATTTTCATGACCTGAGCCTGGTCATTCGGGCTTGACAACCGGCCATGGTTGAAAATGACATGCTTCAATGCATCCGTACCGATTGAGCCCTATCGCCCTCATCGACCCGACCAGGGTTTTACACCCCGGCACTTGATTGCATGAATCTTAATAAATCATGTAACCCAAATAAAAAATAATTACGTAAAATGAGAAATTAATAAAACTAAAGAGTAAAACTAAAAACAAGTATTGAGTGGATACTAGCATATATATAATATTTAACGTGTACATAACTATTTTAAACTTTGAATGCTTTATATAGTGCATCTAATCATAAAGGCCGACATATATTAATATTAAATATTTTTATATTGAAAGGAGAAAGATAAGATAACTAGCCAATAATTGTCATATACGTGGCATCATATCCACCGCACTTACAAAACTTGTTTGTCATGTGATCGTAGTACCGTAGACCATCGTCTTAGGCCATCCTTTTGACCATTTGCTTTAAATTACTATTGAAATTACTACAAGAATTTGGAGTTTTTTGTATTACATAACATTGTAACTTGTTATGTTGTTAAAAAGTAGTATGAATTTTCGATTGATTTTATTTTTGTCATTAATTTAATTTTTTTTACAAACATAGCATTGATTTGCAGTCTGTCACAGACATCTTTATTAGTAGCTCCAAATCAGTATTATGTTTGTAAAACAAATTTAATTAATGACAAAAACAAAATCAATCGAAAATTTATGCTACTTTTTACATTTTAACAAGTTAAAATGCTATCTAAAAAACTCACTCCTCAACAATTTGTTTAGTTTACCAAATACCAACCGACCTTAAGTTGAATTGTCTTCGTGTTCAAATTTGGTATGTTTTTTTTGTATTTATTATTTTATAATATTCAAATCATATATCAATCTATTTTATTGTATAAATTCAAGACACTTTTATATAAGAAATTTTGTCTAAATTGAGATACACCCATCTTTATCTCTGACACTATAGAATGAATCGAAATAATATTTATATAGCTTAATCCAAAATATAAGTAAATTACATTAAAAATATTAGTCTAAATTAATTAATCATGATATCACTCTTTTTATAACCAAAACATTTTTTTATCAATATCTGATGTGAAATTACAATTGATTTTATGTCTAGACAATTACCATCCAAATTTAATCTCAACATATAAAAGTCCATTAAAATTGAATTTTTAAAATTAATTTTTCAATACCTATATACTATTCCAATAAATTCTAATAATGTTCTAAATGACTTTTCTATGCTACCTACAGAGACAACCCGCGTGGGTAAAATATTGTGATATTAAAAATATATATTCACCTTCATCCTTGTCTGAATCTTCATTATCTTTGGAAATAAGTTGATGGCCGCAGACGACGACAAGAATATTCCCGGAGAAATACCTACTCCGGCGTACATGGGTGTGACGACGCCGGTCACCGTCAACCGATGGTCAACCGGCCTCTGCGACTGCGGCTCCGACATCTCAAACTGTAAGTCTTGATGCTTATTCTTTCTTCTTCTACGATCTCATCGGAATTCCTCTGTTTTCAGGCTGCATAACTTGCTGGTGCCCCTGCATCACTTTCGGTCAGATCGCTGAGATTACTGATAGAGGAACAAGCTGTAAGCTCGAATATTATCTTTTATAAAACTATAATATTTCTAGTTTTATATTCAAGATATGCATATTGAAATTGATCAAATTTAAATTTACTTCTGTGTGTGCTCGTATGCTTTTCCACTTATTTTAGATCGAATCGAAGAGTTTTCGGTTGAGGGAAACTAATACAAATAATTGTTTATTCATATTTATCGTTCATCAAGACCAGTTCACAAATATACGAGTTATAAATCGATCTATTTTGTTACATAGTCCTGATTTGCATTTCTACTTTGCGTGCTTAGTATTGGTATGGTTGAATTATTTGATATTAAAAAATAGACTAAATCAATTATTAATTTTATAAACTATAATATATCTCTTTACAGCTTGTGGATTGAACGGGGCATTATACGTTGTGATTGCATTGGTGACTGGGTGTTCGTGTTTGTATTCATGTTTCTATAGAACAAAAATGAGGCATCAATACTCATTAAAAGAAGATCCTTGTGCTGACTGTTTGGTTCATTGTTGTTGTGAGCCGTGTGCGCTGTGCCAAGAGTATCGTGAACTCAAGAATCGTGGCTTCAATGTCTCTCTTGGTATAAAACAAAATTATTAATTTCTTTTAATATTATGATAAATTTAATTGTTTTTTCAGGATGGCAAGGAAATATGGCGGTGCCGGGTGTGGGATTTGCGGCTGCGCCGGTGATGCCTAGAATGGAAAGATAAAAGCAACTCAATTTCCTTGTTTTTCTATGTATTATTTAATTATGTAAATGATTCTGTTTAATTAAGAGTGTCTTCGGTGTGTATTATGAGAATGTAAATGTATTTTCAAAATAAATTGTCAGAATGTATTTATAGAATGTGAATCTGTATAAGTGTTCTGCATTGTAAATAATGAATAATGAAATAAAAATGATGTTCTGTAAAAAAATAGTTATGAGAATGTATTTTAAATATTAAAGTATTATTTTATATTTATAATTATAGAAAACAAGGTTTATTTAATTAGAAATACATCAAACTCGTATTAAATATAAATTAGCATACTTAAATTTCAATGTCATCTAGATGGTCTAACAGAACAACTGTACACCCTCCACATCTCTTCAGTGATTTTATCTCTGAGTGTGTTCATTGTAATATTAGATTGATTGTTCACCGGCTCCTCACTTCCTTCGTTGTATTGTTCTTTATTTTTTTCTAGATTTGTTTTAGATTTGTCCAATTTAGAGCCATTGTCAAAAACATCTAAATGACGATAAAAATTATGTATAGTCATCGTCAGAAACAAAAAAAATATAATTAGTTTTTTAGGTTCGGATCCGAAAAAATCGAAAATCGAACATAATATCCGGTACCGGACGGTACCAAAAAAATACTATTACTGCCCAAAATTTGATATACTCGACCTAAGAATATAATTAAATATTATTTCTTATTTTTTTAAAAATATATATAAAAATGATATCGTCGATCATATCGATCCAGACCGATACGAAATTCTGGATCGATATAAAAACATTGATCAAAACCCAAAAATAATTTAACTGAAGTAAGATAAAGAAAATGTGATAAAAAACTAGAAAATGTTGGATTTGGGGTAGAATGGTAAATTTATTATATGTAATGCATTGTCCAATCTAAAATGACCAATTCCCTCCATTTTGCATTTATATGTAAAACCAATAATGCATTTTATTCAATTCTCATTTTACAAGAATGAAAAGAAGTGACTGTCTTGCTAATAAATTTAGAATGCATTATAACAATGAAAATGCATTTTTAAAATGGGTGCAGAACACCCACTAAGAGTGCATCGAGTCAAACATCAAATCAAGGAAGATCTTAAATTTAAGGAAGAATTAATTTGAGTTAACAAAATTTATGGAGATAATTTTGAATAAATTAAGAAATATTAAATATTTAGATATTTCATTCTTCTATAAATAGTATAATTGTTTTCATTTTGTATCATGTTAAATACAACTATTATATCAATTCTTATCAATAAAATATTCTTTCTCTATTTATCATTTTTCATCATGGTATCGGAGTTTTTGTTGAGTTAATTGCTCATGAAATCCTACAAATTTTTCCACCACCGATCTTCCGCTAAAACATTTTTTTTCTTACCTCTTTTCTCCATTGTTGTGGTTCGAAAACCGGGGGTGTCAACAGTCGACCGGTTCGTTGCAAGACGAACTCGGTTGTTATTTTTTTAATGTGTGGAGAAAGTTAATGATTCAAAGGCAAAAGGGACGGAAGGATTTTAGAGTGGAAAACCTCGGAAACGAGGAAAAAACCACTTGACTAAGGGCTAAAAGAAGTGCCCTTAGCCTGTTCAATAATCGAACACATAATCATACAATGCATGTTTGTTCTAGCGACAACAAAGGAATGAAAGACAATCGAAAATAAATCGAGAGACCCTTGATGCCAAAGCTCTTGAGAGAGAACCAGAAGAAGATCATTTCTTTCATTCTCCAAGTATCCTTTTTATACTCCTACTGTACTGTGTACAGTATGGTGTCGTTTTGTGCATGTCCTTTGCAAATAGGTCGGCTAACGTCAGGCGGAAAAGCCGCCGGAAACGGCTCCATAGTAGCTGCACGGCGCTAGGTCTTTCGGCGCTGCCAGCCGGCTACTCCTTGGCCTCTAGTGACTTACACCTATGGCTGAACCATACTCCTGACAAGTTTGTCGCGGGTTGCCATCGTATGTGATGAGCAAGGATGGCCCGAAGGAGTGCCTGTAAATAATGGACCGATCGGTCTGGCACATACGGGAAATTGGGCCCCACACCTTGGGACCGATGGCCGGAAGCGACCGATCGGGCCAGACATATAAATGGGCCCTTTACTGGTGTGGACTGGATCTGGGCCTCCCGATTCAGCCTGCGCTATTTGGGCTATCATGGCCAAGACTGATACTGGCTCTGATCGGAGTACTGGGTTCCGATGATCTCATCATCCATATTATTTTTTTCTTCCATTTTTTTCCACAAACAAAAAAACCCAACATTTTCATTATCAAGATTCAAAATCCATACATTTCTTACAACTCATTTTCCAAACTTCTTCTCTCAATCACACAAAAATTAGTCTCGTTTTGCGTAATTGCTAATGAAATTTTACAAATTTCGACAAAAAAGTTTCATATTCTTGAAACAAATCTCTCAAATCCAAACCCAAATCAAACACCAATATCAATTTTTCCACAAACTAATCATACTTCAAACTGTTGAATCAATCGGGTACAAAGAAGCTTTTATCTACAACTAACTTCGCCTCTACCATGACCTCGTTTGAGGGAGGATAATAGCGAAAATGATTCTGTTTAATTAAGAGTGGATCGAGTCAAACATCAAATCAAGGAAGATCCTAAATTTAAGGAAGAATTAATTTGAGTTACCAAAATTTATGAAGATAATTTTGAATAAATTGAGAAATATTAAATATTTAGATATTTCATTCTTCTATAAATAGTGTAATTGTTTTCATNGACCGATACGAAATTCTGGATCGATATAAAAACATTGATCAAAACCCAAAAATAATTTAACTGAAGTAAGATAAAGAAAATGTGATAAAAAACTAGAAAATGTTGGATTTGGGGTAGAATGGTAAATTTATTATATGTAATGCATTGTCCAATCTAAAATGACCAATTCCCTCCATTTTGCATTTATATGTAAAACCAATAATGCATTTTATTCAATTCTCATTTTACAACAATGAAAACAAGTGACTGTCTTGCTAATAAATTTAGAATGCATTATAACAATGAAAATGCATTTTTAAAATGGGTGCAGAACACCCACTAAAAGGGCATCGAGTCAAACATCAAATCAAGGAAGATCTTAAATTTAAGGAAGAATTAATTTGAGTTAACAAAATTTATGGAGATAATTTTGAATAAATTAAGAAATATTAAATATTTAGATATTTCATTCTTCTATAAATAATATAATTGTTTTCATTTTGTATCATGTTAAATACAACTATTATATCAATTCTTATCAATAAAATATTCTTTCTCTATTTATCATTTTTCATCATGGTATCAGAGCTTTTGTTGAGTTAATTGCTCATGAAATCTTACAAATTTTTCCACCACCGATCTTCCGCTAAAACATTTTTTTTCTTACCTCTTTTCTCCATATTATTTTTTTCTTCCATTTTTTTCCACAAACAAAAAAACCCAACATTTTCATTATCAAGATTCAAAATCCATACCTTTCTTACAACTCATTTTCCAAACTTCTTCTCTCAATCACACAAAAATTAGTCTCGTTTTGCGTAATTGCTAATGAAATTTTACAAATTTCGACAAAAAAGTTTCATATTCTTAAAACAAATCTCTCAAATCCAAACCCAAATCAAACACCAATATCAATTTTTCCACAAACTAATCATACTTCAAACTGTTGAATCAATCGTGTACAAAGAAACTATTATCTACAGCTAACTTCGCCTCTACCATGACCTCGTTTGAGGGAGGATAATAGCGAAAATGATTCTGTTTAATTAAGAGTGGATCGAGTCAAACATCAAATCAAGGAAGATCCTAAATTTAAGGAAGAATTAATTTGAGTTACCAAAATTTATGAAGATAATTTTGAATAAATTGAGAAATATTAAATATTTAGATATTTCATTCTTCTATAAATAGTGTAATTGTTTTCATTTTGTATTATATTGAATATGACTCGGTTCTCATCAATAAAATATTTATTCTCCATTTATCGTTTTTCATCATTATTTGTTTTGTATTGTAATGTGCCGTGTAAAATATTTGTTGAAATAATAGACTTGATACACTAGTGTGTTATATAAATTTAATCTACTATTAATTCTTATATTCTTTGTTGAATTTATTATTATTTTAAATAGCTTGTTTATATAAAATGAACCAATCTTGATACAAAAGCGACTCATGTTGATTTAATCAAAGTTTGAGTTCTAATTTGGTTTTTAAGTTCAAATTCGGAGGCTCATCATATTATATATTATATTATTTTTATTGATCCATCAATTCGAACTATAAAGTTGAACTCGAGTGTACCTCGAATCATCGATATATTGATTTTTAGAACTTGAAAACGGAAACTCTAATTGAGCATAGTATATTTCGAGTGAACTCAAACATTAAAAAAACACACATGTTCAATTCAATTTGATTCGTTTGAATTACTAGATTAAATTCTTTAATCTAGTAATTAATTCTTTAAATTTATTATATTATATTAACAAAATTCTTTAAGTCTTTAAGTCTTATATTTTATATTAACAAAATAAAAATAAACAAAACAACAATATTATATTAATTTGAATCATTTTCGTATTAATTCTTTAAATTTATTCAAAATCAAATTTTAATTTTTCAATTCAAATTAAGTCTTTAAAATTTTATGTTTATAAATTTTTGTTCAAATTACTAAAATTCTTAAATTAGTTATTATAATAATTATTTTAGTATTCTATTATAAAGAGTATAGGTGTTCGGACAAGATTATAGGGTGAAATAAAGATTTATTTCAATAAATTATTAATTTTAATAACAAAAAAATAAATAACGGGAAGAAAGAAAACTGTGTAAAATGTAAAGAGAGAATATCTTGTATCTTAAATTAATTTCAACTATAGGACATGACTTTTACAGTATTTTAAATTTTAAGTATCATCTAGATAATTTTATATTTTTTTTTAAAAGATAAAAAATTAATTATTTGAATTGAATAAAATATAACACTAAATGATTTTAATTTCCAAATTACAAACCATATACAAAACATTAGGCCTCACTGGCCCATATTAATATGGGCCTATCTATTCAGAACTTTAATTTCACGAAAGCGTTGCAAAATTTCTGCCATTGAAGGTCTTCTTTGAGGTTCTTGGGAGGTGCAAAAAATCGCAAGGTGTAAAAATGGCGTACACTCCTCTTCTGCATCACTATCAAGCCTAACTAAATTGGGATCAAGGGCTTCGATTTCGCCTTCTTCATCGATCACTGATCGCACCCAGTTAACCAGATCAGTGCCTTGTTCTTTCTCAGCCTGCTCCGGCAATTTCCCGGTGAGTAATTCCAAAAGAACAATGCCGAAACTGTACACATCGGATTTCTGGGTTATGTTTCCCGATTCAATCACCTCCGGAGCACGATACCAATTTGTGTTCTTGCGGGGTGTAACTAGGGTAATTAGGCCGTGTTCAGATAAGAGGGTTTTGTTGGTTTCTGAGAGGAAAATGTTTGAGGATTTTATGTTTCCGTGTACTGTTTGTGGTGTAATAGAATGGAGATAATGGATTCCGGCGGCGGCTCCGGTAGCGATTTTAAGCCGTACTTCCCAAGGCAATGGATTCTTGTTACCTGCTAAAATTTGTTAGAGATGAAGATTTTGTGATTTGAAACGTGAAAACAGAGAACTCACCATGGATATGGGCTGATAAGCTTCCTTTATGATTTTGATCGTAGAAGAGAAGCTTTTCATCTCTTCCATAGTAGTATCCTTTTAAAGGGTACAAGTTTTCATGAACCAGAGAACCAAAATCTTCGATTTTGGCTCTGAATTGATCTTCAGAAACGCAGACGTTTTTCACCCTCTTTACTATAACTTCGCCGCCGCCGTCGTAGTACGCTTTGTACGTTGATCCCACTGTACCTTTTCCGATCACCTCTGCTGAGGAATTTAAAAGTTCATCTAAGCTAAAAAATTGAACATCTTCACCGAAGAAGACGAGTTCTTTTGACTCTGTGTAGTTGATTTTTGTTCTGTTTAGAAAATCGTGATCTTTTTTAACTGGTAGCTGATCGGAGCTTGTGGTTGGGATAGCTGGGGAATGGGGAAACGGCGGCGTCTGAGTTACTGGTAAGATTTCTCTGTTTCTGCAACTTCTCCATGTGAAGAAGATGATTACGATGAGGATTAATAGAGTAAGGATGCTCGACCCAACTGTAATTCCGGCTATTTGTCCACCGGAAAGTTTGTTTCTGTTGACGGCGGCGCAGGGGAGAAGAGGGCGACCGCAAAGGGAAGTTCCTATAAAGGATTGAGCTGAAAATCTGGCTATGCTAGAGGGAATTGAACCATTCAAGACATTAAAAGAAACGTTGAAGCTTCTCAGGCGAACTAGGTTACGCAAATCCGGTAACGACCCAGTAAACTGGTTGCTTTCCAAGAGCAAAATCTTCAACAGTGTAAAATCATCAAACGCCGCCGACAAATTCCCAGATAATCCATTTCTCGCTACATCAAGACGTACGAGATTTTTCAGACGGAAGAAACTCGCCGGAATCTCACCGGAAAAACGGTTTCCTTGCAAATGAACGCTTGTGAGTAACGTACATGATCCCAAATCAGAAGGAATTTGACCAGAGAGCAAATTCTCCCGTAAACTAAGAACCCTAAGCTCTGTCATATTCCCGATAGTATTCTCCGGTATCTTCCCTGAAAGTTCATTTCCAGGAAGACGAAGCGCCGTCACACGATTCGTCGTTTCGTTACACTCCACCCCTTTCCAAGAACATGGGTTCAAGCTCATAACGTTCCACCTCAGCGTTCGTCCCCTCACGGCATCTCTCAACACAAGCAGAGCTGTACGGTCGGCGGCAAGGTCTGATATCACAACCGCCGGAATGAAAAGGATGATGAAAAAGCTCTGTAAAATGCGCATTCTGTGCGTGGAATCGAAGTGAGGAAGATAAACAAGGTGTTATATTGAGGCGGGAGTTGGATTTGACAGAAGACAAAGGTCAATTTTGAAATGGGTTGAGCTTCTTCTTCACTTCACCATGGAATTAAAAGCTTGAAATTGAATACAAAAAAGGATATGAAGAATTGTGACAATCAACCAAATTAATATGCTTTTTTAACTCCCCCATTCATTGATAAAGTAGTGTAGGGAGCATAGGATAAAGACTTCCTCAAAAATATTTTATTTTATTTATTTGTCAAAGAAACAAATATATTTAATATTATGTCATTTATACCATGCATAATTATAATGTCAGAATATTAATACATCAATAGTATATATAATGAGTTATAGAATTTTTTTCACCAATCATTGAGTTGATTCAACACGTCAAAGGATTTACTATAAACCATAAACTAAAAAAAATAAATTTTAATCCAAAATTAAAAAAAAATTACAATTTTGATCTATTTCAATCAGTCGAACTGATTAATAAGATAAACCTCACGATCCAACTAATACACTAATATTTAACAGACCGATCCACTGGTAGACATGTTTATTTGGTTGAGCAGACCCATATAGATATTAAAATAATTATAATATCTAATATATAACCAAGTATCAATATGATTATCTATGAATCGGGTTGAGTAATAGAATCAAAATAAAGAATATGCAATATTAGGGGTGTGGTGATTCACTAGAATTTTTGGAAATATAAATTAAATTATAATAACTCCAAATTTTGAAATTTGATAGGTTTAATCATAGTCACTAATTGCTATAGAAAAATCATGTAGAATAATAATAACGTCATGTTAATTAATATCATACTATTATGATGTGTACCTCCAACGACTTATGCTTGACTTTTAGTTTAGTGTGAGGGTCTGGGAGCACTATACAAAAAGCAAATAGTTCAGGGACTGTCGACTAAAATATAATATTCATTATTACCTAGTTTCAAATTTGGATTACTTTGATAAATTCAGTTTGAAAGTTATTTTGGTTTGGATAGGCCTCAAACTTTAATTTTTTTTCATTATTCATTTATAAAATCTGATAAATTTAATCCTTTAAATTCATTATTAATTCTCAAATTTTGAGTAGTATATATTTTTATGTGTTAGTTTTATCATTATTGTTAGGACACTATTTGTCAGTTATATTTGGACTAGGCTAATTATTATTCACTAATTTAATGTATCCATATAAAACATGATTAGAATACATGTAATTTAGTTATTTAGTGCTCCATCCAATTATTTTCCACAGAAAAATTATTCATTTTTTCTAATTATTTTTAATTTTATTTATTTTGGGGTTGTTTGTTTTCACGGTGGCCGTACCGTGATTTTATTTTACACTACCAAACAGTTGGGTCAATTGCGGTGATCCTACCGGAGTTTTTGGCGGTCATGTGGCCATGACTTGATACGTATGGCCAATCCATCGTGATTTCGTAAATTCCAAAATTGCTCTTCAAAGTTCAATTAATTACTTTAAAACAAAACTCAAACTCTAACCAATTTTATTCTTATTTCACAAATCTTACACCATTTTTACCAAGTTGTGATTCTACATTTTTAGGTTTCTTTTTGCAAGGTACGTATTCGATTGTATAGATTTTTTTTCGGTTGTTCTTCCGATTGTTTATATTGGTTGAAAATTCAGAGTTTGGTTGTTTTTTATTTCTCCGGATTTGATATGCCGCTTTAAAAAATATTTTGACTTGTTATTATATTTCTAACGTATGAATATGTTGTTAGAATTGTTACTGAAAGTGTATTTTGGCGGACAGTAGAACAAATGGACAATTTAGACGGTAACACCCAAAAAATTAAAAGTATAACAACTTAGGATAGACGATTAACAAAAGCATTTGTTCAATTATGTGCTACTGAAGTTATTAAAGGAAATCATTTTATTGATATATAATAAATATATTAATATAAAGGTTAAAATAAATATTTTATTAAAATCACAGTACGATCACCGTAGTTTTTGTAAACAGTTTTCTAAATCCCGATCATAATTATAATGGTCATCTCAACGTACGGTACAATCACCGCACCTCACCGTGATTTTGAAAAGCTAAACCAAACAACCCATTTATGTTTGTTATGGTCCCTTTTTAGGGGGTACCAACAGTCGTCCGGTTCGTTCAATCAACGAACTCGGTTCTAATTTATAAAAGATATGGAGAGCGATTAAAAGTTAAAATCAAAGTAAGAACACAGCATATATAGTGGAAACCCCGTAAAATGGGGTGAAAACCACTCGGCCAAGAGCCGATTATGCTCTTGGTCTGCTCACTAATGGAAATAAGAGAAGTTTACACAAAGCAGGCTAATGAAAATGACTAAGTATAGAAAGCAGTAAGAATCTGGGCAGCGTAACAGCCTGTTCTTCNCAGTTAGGTTCATGAACCAAAAACTAGAAAACAAACATTTCATTTAAATGAGAACTCAGTGACCATGTTCTGCTCAAAGAAAAAATCAATTCGAAGAGTCTTTTTAAATTCGAACTTTACACCATACATAATACATACTTCGTAAGCGCATACCATCAGAAATTAATAAACCAGAAACTCCCCACAACATCGAATGACCAATAAAGGCTCGCGAATACACAATTTCTTGTGATCTTCTAGAATGCCTGTGTTGCAATAGAGTGCAACCTGTAATGAGCCACCTCCGTGGAACATACTTTTAAAGCATAAATAACCACCGGAGAAAATCTCCGACGAATAAAGTTTCTGGGTTTTGATTAATCGGATCACGCGCTTCAGAAAATCAACCGCAAAATTCGGGTCGTAGAATTTGAGAAGGAATATGTTTGTGGAGAGGAGCAACATTGCTCAGAGACCTACGCTTGCGGAGACGTTGAGTACCTATGTAACCAAAGGAAGGAAAGGAATCCAATATTTCAACGTCTTTTTTTTCAATATTTCAACGTCTTTTTTCAAAATTCCAAGCAATATTTTAAAAATGACGAGCTCAATGTATCTATATTGAGTATAGGAATATGTACAAACATCACTCATAAAAAAAAGATAAAGTTTGTATAATTTTTTATTATTATTTCGAAAAAATAATAATAAAAAAATTGAAATGTACTGAAAATTAGATATTTTATATAAATTAATATTTTATTTTATTATTTCGGTGAGGATGTTGTACATATTCCTATACTCAATATAGATACATTGAGCTAGTCATTTTTAAAACGAGTGACACTTGTCATTGATTCATAAACTTTATAATAGTGTGTTATGGTCCCTTTTTAGGGGGTACCAACAGTCGTCCGGTTCGTTCAATCAACGAACTCGGTTCTAATTTATAAAAGATATGGAGAACGATTAAAAGTTAAAATCAAAGTAAGAACACAACATATATAGTGGAAACCCCGTAAAATGGGGTGAAAACCACTCGGCCAAGAGCCGATTATGCTCTTGGTCTGCTCACTAATGGAAATAAGAGAAGTTTACACAAAGCAGGCTAATGAAAATGACTAAGTATAGAAAACAGTAAGAATCTGGGCAGCGTAACAGCCTGTTCTTCTGCATCCAAAGGGTCCTCCCTTTTCCTCCGTCCTGCCCTATATTTATAGAGTTGCCGGCGAGTTAATCCACGTCCTGTAACCGCCTCTGACAGGTTTGTTATAGGTTGTTATCACAGGATGTAAAACGAGGCTGGGACTGATGCGTGGTCTGCGTGATCGGGCCCGAAGCATGATAAACGTGATAGGGCCCGAAGCGTGGAACGCGTGAGCCTGTAACCGTTCGGACCGAACCATGGAGCCAACTGGCAGATAACGCTTATTTTCACTAAGGTTACCTTCGGTCCTCCGTGTTGAACATCGGGCCGGTCGTCCTATAAAGGGTAATTGGGCTGTGAGAATTCGTTTTGATTAGTTGAATCGGCCCAACTGTTATCGGGCCTCACCCATCACAAGGTACCCGGTCCTAGAGTTCATATCAATGTTGTTTATTCAAATTTTAATTGTGAATGTACAGTTGTATTTAATCTTTAAAAAATACACATACAAATCGTTTTAATATTTTAGAATGAGAAAATAGTAATATGCAAAGTTGAATGATTTTAACAAAATATGATCTACAATATTTGAGAGGGCATTGTGAGTTTTCAAACTTCGTAATTTTAGTAAATTCGGTACACAAAGTTTGCAAAATTCGGTAAATGTGATCATCAAGTGCCCGACGTTTGATTTTTTTAAGATACTTCAATTATTGAAATTAAAAATATTGAATATTAATTTTAACAAATACATTGAAGTTTGAAGATTGTTTTGCTAAATATTATTTACCAACAATATATTTTGAGAACTACAATTGACATTTGACACAATTATGAAACTTTATAAGATTAAAATTAGCAAATACAAAACTACTATAACCATTTTTGTATCTCGACCTTTTAGAATTTATAAGAGAACAAAATTTGCTACTAAGTAGAATGAGACAAGGTTCAATAATAATTGCATGTTGCCGACTGGATAATGGGTTCGGGTAAAATAGTAGGGTAATAATTCGACGAGTTTAATGTCGAAACTAAGGGCGTGTTCTGCACAAATTCTAGAAAGTAATTTATGTAAAAATAAATAGAAACATAAACATAAATACAAATATAAATTATGAAGTTTCTGTAATATTTTTAGAATGCACAAATAATGTATAAAAATAGATGAGTATTCTGTTGTATAAATAGAATGATAATTTATGTAGTAATCAAATTACTTTTCTACCCTTACATTTTGATAATAAATTATTAATCAAAACTTTATTGATTGCCACAAAATATAATATTCAACAAGATTACCATGTAGATGATGATCCATCTCTGCATCGTCTAAACCCTAATTTTTCAAAAAGCACCCATTGAAATAAAAAAAAACTTTCTATTTTCGTCTAAATCATTACGTTTTCATAAACTTACATGTAAATAATTGCGTCACGATTGTTTCCATTTAGATAGAAACGCAATGTTAGATATATGATGCAAATGTTGAATTTATCAATGTTTTCATACTTGTCCGGAATTCCGGATCGATCCGGAGCGATATGATCGATATACCCTCTGGTATACTGGCGCTACCAGATTTTATTTTTTTTAAAAATAATATTTAATTAGTGATGAGAATCCTAGGGTCGAGTACCATGTAATGGGTAAGACTCAATAACGATTATGTCTACCTATGTAATAAAAACGAATTTGTGCGGCCCAAAATCCCCATCTTAGTACATTTGAGATAAATTGACCCGATGTTCCGCTATGGGACCGAAGATAGACTTGGCAAAATAGAACGGCTTTTGACATATGGCCCCACGGTTCGATCCAAACGGTTACAGCCCACGCGTTTACCACGCCTCGGGCCAGATCACGCAGGCCACGCTTCGATCCCGGCCACGTTTTACATCGCGCGACAACAACCTTCAACAAACTTGTCAGAGATAGTTACAGGGCGTTGATTATACACGCATTCAACTATATAAATACAGAGATTGACGATGGAATTAGCAGGATCTTTTGGACGCATAAGAATATGCTGTTACTCTGCCGGAGTTCTTATAGCTTTCTTATACATCGTCATCTTCATAAACCTCTGCTGTATTTTTGTAATGAACTGCTTGATTAGTGAATCGACTAAGAGCTTTTCATGCTCTTAGTCAAGTGGTTTTTTCCCCATTTCTTGGGGTTTTCCACTCTAAATTGTCTTGCCCATTTCTTCATTTACTTTATCTAATCGTCTCCCCACCATAAACAAATTAAAACCGAATTCATATCTTGACGAACCGGACGACTATTGGTACCTCCTAAAAATGGACTATAACAATTAGTTTTTTATGATCGAACCCAAAAAAACCATAAATCGACCATAATACCCGATACCCGATGGTACCAAAAAAATATCGGTGAAGCCCCGGTATCTGATGATATATAATTTGGTATGAAAATTTTGAGATTTATGATGAATCTCTCATTACTTGCGTAGAGTTTGCATTCAAATTTCAAATGTCAAAAATTGTATTAAATGATAAATAATAACATTTTAATTATTTCAAAAACTGAAAGTAGAAGTTGAAATTAAAAATAATGTTTATATTGTTTTTTATTTATAGTTATAAAATTAAAATTTTACTTATAATAAAGTAAAATAAAAAAATAGGATATATTCAACAATTTTCATCATTTTTATTATCTATAATAAAAAAATCGAAATAATAGTGGTATATAACATAATCTAAATGTTTAATAAATTTGATATATAAGAATAATGGCCTATGTCATCAGGAATTCTTGGCCCATTTAATTTATTGGGCCGATTAAAAAGAAGTAACCAAAAATATCATGTCCACGAAACTTATGGTTCACGAGATTAACAGATACGATGAAGATCGAGAAGAATTTACGGCCGGCGGCGCGATTAAAGCTTGCCGTCGAGGCGAGGTCCCTTGGTCATCATGATCTTGAACTCGTCAAAGCAGATCGTACCATTTCCATCCGCATCAACACCGCAGATCATCTTCTTGCACTCATCCAGACTGCATTCCTCGCCGAGGCTCTTGAGAACGTCACACAATTCTTCAGCAGATATGGATCCGTTCTTATCGATATCAAAAACTTCAAACGCGTGACGCAGCGTTTCTTCATGATCTACATCGTCTACGGTATTTAGCGCGATGAATTCTTGTAGATCGATGAAACCATCGCCATCAGAATCCACCTCCTGAATCATGATACGAAGTTCCTCATTCGTCGCTAAATGCCCTAGGCTACTCATTATCTTTCCAAGCTCCGCTGCGCAGATTTTCCCATCGCCATTTGCGTCGAATTTGTTGAATACCTCAACTAATTCTCCTTCATCCATACCGTACCGCCCGTTCCGAGATGAGGATCTCGAATTAACGAGAGTCTGATTCACCAACTCATCAGGTACGTTGCTCTGCTTTTGCTTTTGCTTTTTCTCCTTCTTTCTCTTGAAGAACGCGTTAAGCCCCATGGAAAATCGGTGAAAGCCTCAAGGGAATTGTTGATTTTTTCCCAAATATGAAGCCTGGAAAGTGGGAAGGGTTCAGATTTCTTGTTGAGAATCAGATCAGTTATTCACGGGATTTTTTATTTTTCCATGACTCGCTTAAATACTATTATTTATTTAAACAATATTCCTTAATAACCTTATAATAACCTTAGTAACATATTATTAGAAATCAAGTTTTTGTGATACCATAAGTGGTTGATCGAGAAGAGTGATGTCGATCGGTCAGTCAGCATAACGATCAATGGCACAAAGTGGTTAAG